>BPLR01020931.1:0-169432 GCA_021605095.1 Caerostris extrusa
AATCTATTTTGGTTCTCTTAGATCTTATCCTCTGCTCCCAAAAGTGTAAATGAGTCCGAAAAAAGTAGACCATTTCCTTATTTTTTTTTTTTTTTTTCAGCTTGGAATAGGTTTCGCCGCGTCGTAGAAATGGACGTCATCTGCAAGACTTGGTTTTGATTTTTCAACTCTTTTTTTTTACTTTTTTTGTGGTGTGAGTGGTTCTTTGCCAAGAAAAAGAAGAGGGGGTTAGCAGTTAAGGGAGGGGAGTCTTAGGGATGACCAGATGGGAGGGACTTGGAACAAAGCGTTGAGGGATAATCGATTATGGAGGGGGAAATTTTCAGTTACTACAAAGAAAACATCCACTGTTTCCTTTTTTCTCTCCAGGAGAGAGAGATAGAGGGAATGCTGATGTTTTTTTTTGCAAGAATTGAAGCGAATAACAGTAAACAATATGTTGGTTTAATACAGTAACAACAACAATAACTGGTTAGTCTGTGAATTTTTCTTAATGATAAGTTTATAATTAATAAATGAAAAATAAATTAATCATACTAATTTAAAAAAATAAATAATAATAAATGAAAAAAATAAATTTTTTTAACTTAAATATTTGTTAAAAAATTAAAAACTTATTGCAAACAGTATAAATTTTAATTACAAAAAGTTAAACTTTCCCAAATAGTGCATGATAATAATAATAAAGGTTAAAGTTCCCCAAATAGCCAATACCGTCTTTTGGGTGTTTGTTACAAATTGAAGTAGCACAATGTGGGATGTCTTGTAGAAAGCTTCCATTACTGCTCCTTGTTAGCACGTAATCTGCTCCATAACTAACTACACCAGCTCCAGTAAAAGTACGCAACAATTGAAAGAACAATAAAATTCTGAACATTTTAAGACATTTTCTTGATAGATTTCCAATTTTAACCAGAACAATTAATTATTTTCAAGCAAAATTGTAACCAAAATAACCTTAATCATAAACACCGCCTATTGAGTATGTGTTAAAAATTGAAGTAGCATAATATGTCAGACTGCCATTACTATATTAATTGAACATTTCAAGAAATTTCTTGATGAATTTCAATTTTCAACTAAGTGGGTTTCTTGCAGCAGGGTTCCCATTACTGCATCTTGGTAGCAATGAATCTACACCATTACATAAGTGCCAGTAATAAAATTATGAACATTTCAAGAAATTTCTTGATGAATTTTAAATTCCTACAATTATTTTCAAACAAAATTATAACCTTAATCAATTTAATTGTTCAATGCATACTTAAATATTTCTTATTAATTTGTATTTGTACCGTTTTGAAAGTAAAGATATCTATTTTCGACTTGCTAAAATAAAATAAATCGATTTTCTTAACAAACACCGCCAATAATAAAACAACCAAAATGAATTAAATTAAAGACATGATATACGTTGTACATACATGAACACATATAGTACATGCTGTACATAGACATTCATGTTGTACAAAGACATACATGCAGTTTCGAAAAAAATTGTAAATTTATTATAGAGTATTATCAAAATATTACGTAAAAAGAAATAACTTCAAAATGCTTGAAAATTCTTATTCGTTTCAATTGTTCTTCTTAATATTATAATTCATAATGAGATGTACTTATTTGGACAAGTACGACAAAATGACACTTAAATAGCAAGACCACTAACACATCTTTAAGTAGCAAGACAATTAGCCAGTACATGTGCACTTTTTTTTACCTTTTTAATTAGGATACTGTACCTGTACCTTTTCTTTTCAAAAACAAAAAAACCAGTCAAGTCATTACGATGGTTATTAGGATCTACCAAATGTGGAATCAATACTTGTAACAAAGAGGAATAAAGATGGAGCCACTCATTATTTTAAAGACCACATAAATTAAAAAGTAAAATTTATTGTTTTAGCAAAGTAAGATATTTCTTTATTAAACATGAATACCAACGCGTGTAGTTTTGTAAATAAAAAGAAAATTCAGAGTTTTATTTTATTATCTTCGAAAAAATATTGAATATTGATATTTGAGACAATTTGTCAATACATGTCAAATATACTGCATGAAACGAACAGTTGTTAATAGTTTGTCAAAACGCATTCACCAAACTGTATGTCAACTACATTGGCCAGTTGTTATTTATGTTGCTTTGTAAAACACATCAATCATCAATAAATTCGATTTTTCCAATACAATTAAAGCTCACGTAACATAATGATTGGAAAGTAAACATTCAATGTTATTTCCATACTAATTGATTAAATATGATAAATATACAGTAAAGTTATAACAATACTTTCCATTTAATTTTTTTTTTTTTTTGCTTTGAAAATACGCGTCAAATATTTATTACAAGAATCTTTTTTAAAATTAAAGCCAAAGAGAAAAAATTTTTGAACAATTTGAGAAGTTACAATAAGTGTTTTGGTTGAAAAGAGTATATTTTCCATACATTATGATAGATGTATATTAAAAAGAATTTTATAAATACTTGATTAATAATAGGTAATTAACTAAATTAATCTAATTCTATTTTTTATAATAAAAATATACATAATCTTAATTTGAAACAAATATTTAATGAGATAGTAAAACAATAATCTATTTAAGTTTTTTAAAATTTATAATAGAATAAAATCAAAAGAAATCACAGAAATTTTAAATGTAACATTTTTCTGTAATAGAATTTAAAGAATATTATATATATATATTATATAGATATTATTGAACTATGATAGAAATGGATATTTATTGAATAAAATTTTTAGAAGAGAAATGATTTCGAATTAGTTTTATAAATACAAATCTATGAATTTGAACTCTTATTAGAAAATAGAAAACAAGAAATATTAGAAAAATTAATATAATAAAGTATCAATATAATAAAGTAGTTACAGTTATTAAAATAAAATTTATTTAAAAATCCTTTTTCTGCTAAAATTATATAACTATTTTCGATTATTGTAATAAAAATGTAAATATAGAACATAAGTATGGAAATAGAATCGAGCATCAATATTTAAAAATATCATTTAAATGAACTTTATATCTATGAATTAGATTTATTATAAAATATCTTAAGAATAAAATATTAAAGCATACAATTTATTTTTATTATAATATACAATAAATCTATCAAACAGTATGAAGTGTGTTGAAATATTCATGACTGGAATTTTTAAGGTATTTTATACTTGTATTTATAATTTAATAAATAAAATTTATATATATTATGCAAGTTGTTTTTATATTTTATTAAGAAAAAAGGACAAAAGAATTAATCAAAAATAGTATTCATAGTAGTTATTGTTATCATATCCCTTTTGGAAGGAGGGAAGAAGGTGGCAGCTTCTGTTGTGACGGAGCACCCGTAGATAGAAATCTGACTTCTGCTCCTTCATGATGAAGAAGGAAGGCAGTGCCTTCCGGGAGGACTTTTAGAGGGAATTATCTCACATTTGCGTATCGTATGGGAAAAAAACCGGTAAATTCCCATCACGTAGTCCGACTCATTAGGCGAGATGATGAACACCACGGATCACGTCAGTGGATCGAACTCCCGCCCGAATGGTCACCAGCCGCGCGCGTTGCCACTGAGCTACGAGTCGGGCAGTCATAATAATAATCATATATAATAACAAGATTTGAAAAACAGCTGAATAAAATATCAATAAAAAGCATCATAAAGTTGAAAAATTGGGAAGCATTTATCTTTTCAACATTGTATTGAAACTGTAACAAGGATTTGTGTGTAATGAACTTTACACAGTTTCCAATTCAATCATACAAAAATGTAATATAAAAAAAATTTTAAAGTCAATTCCTCCTTTTTTCTCACTACATTGCAGAAAAGTTGAAATTTTCCTCTCATATCTGGCGCTATCTATTATTAGATATATGCAACTTAAATCTAAAAAAAAAAAAAAAAAAATTAAATTAATGAATTAAATTTAATTAGTGAGTTAATATTTTAAAAATCTGTATTAACATCCAGTGTCATCCACTACAAGTTAAAAAAATGTATTTGAATTTGAGTGGAAGGAATAAAAAGTATTTTATTAACTATTGAAAATTTGAACAAGATATATATATATAAGGAGAGTGTGAACTAATAGTAGGAATTGAAGAAAAAAATATCGACTACCCATAAAATTCGAAATGTAAAAAGTGTAACACTTTTTAATCACCAGCAAATAAATATTTTCATTTGCATTCTTTTTTTTTTTTTTTTTTCCCACCCGTAAACTTTCTCATCCCCTTCCATCATAAATGCAACTTCAAAGAAAAGAAGAAAAAAAGCCCCCAGGCTTATACACTGTTCGAGAAAAAATATTCCCAGAAATAAATAAAAAAAATTTGCTAGAAATGAAAAGCAACTTGAGGAAAAATTTTTTTCAGCGTAGTTAGAACAAAGCTAGTGTCACATATAGTTATTTATTGCCAAAATTTAAGGGGAAAAAATGTTTTTTTCCTCCAAAAGAGTGTGCTGCTTACATTGCTTCTGGTGTAATGTAAGTTTTTCAGAAAAAAAAAAAAGAAATTAATATTTTTTTTACTTGAAGCCTACGAAAAAAGGCTAGTCTGACGACCTGATGGGAGGTTTCCGGGTTTTATCCCATACGATACGCAAATGGAGCGTAGTGTTCCCCCTAGAAATCTTCCCTGGAGGCACTGCCCTCCTTTCTTCAGCGCCACGGAGCTAAGCCAGACTTCTATCTACGGGTGCTCCATCACAACAGATTGGTCTGGTTTATCGCTCTACGGCCATCTTGCGCACACGAGGACTAAACAGACCCGGACCTACAGTTTAAAATGGATTCCAAATCACTCACAAACATCCATGCTACCGCGAGGATCCGAACCTGAAGCCTGTGGTACCAAAGACCAGAGCGCTAGCCAATTGGCCACCATTTAAGCATGAAATAATTTTTATTACAATTCTTATTTTTACTTTAGTATACAATAAATCTAACACATAGTCTGAAGAGTCTTGAAATATTCATGACTGAAATTTCTAAAGTATTTTATACTTGTATTTAGAATTTACATAACAAATATAAATTTTATTCATTAAGATTCTTCATAGTGATGCTTTTATATTTTAGTTAAAGAAAAAAAAAGCTAAAAGAATCAAAATAGTACTCATAGTAGTAATCGTATATACTAACATGAACTGAAAAAACATTTAAACAAAATATCAATAAAAAACCTCATAAAATGCTTGCATTTTTTTTTTTTACCTCTACTTATCCTTTTAATAAATAAATTTACATTGTATTAAAACTCTAATAAGGATTTGTATGTAATGAACTTTACACAGAATTTCCAATTCAATCCCCTAAGAAATAAAATATATCGACTATCAATAAAATTCGGAATGTAAAAGTGTAACACTTTTTTAATCACCAGCAAATAAATATTTTCATTTGCTTTCTCTTTTTTTTTTTCGCCCGTAAACTTTCTCCTCCCTTTTCATCATAAATGCTACTTCAAGCAAAAGAGAAAAAAAAAAAACAACCCTCCAGGCTAAATACAGTTCGACGAAGAATATCCCCAGAAATAAATAAAAAATTTGCTAGAAATGAAAAGTAACTTGAGCGGAAAAAAAAAATTTCAGAGCAGTTGGAACAAAGCTTGTGTCACATATAGTTATTTATTGCCAAAATTTATGGGGAAAAAATGTTTTTTTCTTCCCGAAAAGAGTTGGTGCTGATTGCATTGCCTCTGGCGTAATGCGAGTGTTTCAGGGAAAAAAAAAAAAAAAAGGAAAGTTTGTTCCTTAGGCAAAAGTTGTTTTCCCCTTGGATGTTTTTAAATAAACTCATTGCAATGAAATCAAGATTCTAATGTCTTGTCTATTTCATTAAACTGAAAGTATCACAGAAGTCTTTGCTAGAAAATAAACTGATTTGGGAACCATTTTGATAAGTGTACTTGACATTCAAATAGCTGATTTAATATAGCATTATAAAATTATAAAATTCATATGTTAAAACGTATCGTTATTTTGGTTTTTCTAAGCATAATTTTAATTTTGTTAGAAAATAAGTATCTAATACTGATTAGAAATCATTTTGATATGTGTACTTGACAATCAAATCGCTGATTTTGTATTGAAGATAGTTATAAAATCAAATGTTAATAACTAATGCTATTTTGGTTTAAATAGGCATAATTTTAACGTCGGTTTATTTTACATATTTTTTTTATGCAGAGGGCTAATATTTTTCTTCTCACATTCGTGGAGACATAAAATTTTATTTTTATCGGCATAACGATTTAATGTTTTAAAAATAATATCTGCCCGACTCGTGGCTCATTGGCAAAATTCGCCTCTGGTGAGCATTACGGTGGAGATTTAATACTATGCCGGCGTTTTTGTACGCACTGTTTCAAAAAACGAGGAGCCTCGATGGCGTTTGTGCTGTCCAGCATCTTGAATCGTGAGTCGGCCTATCTGGAGGGAGTTTTCCGGGTTTTCTCCGGGTCAGATGCAGGGTATTTCTCCTAAAAAGTCTTCCAGGAAGGCATTGCGCCCCTTTTGAGCGATATGGAGCCAAGTCAAACTTCTACCTACAGGTGCTCCCTTACAACAGATTGGTTTGTCGCTCTACGGTCATCTTGTGCACAGGAGGGCTAAACAGACATTGCCAAACATCCATGTCATCGCCAGGATTCGAACTTGAAGAATGGGATACCAAAAGCCGCCCAGTAAACTTTCTTATTCCCTTCCATCATAAATGCAACTTCAAGCAAAAGAGAAAAAAAAAGGCTCCAGGCTATACACAGTTCGAGAAAGAATATCCCCAGAAATAAATAAAAAATTGCTAGAAATGAAAAGTAACTTGAGGAAAAAAAAATTTTCACCACAGTGGGAACAAAGCTAGATTCACATATAGTTATTTATTGCCAAAATTTAAGAGAAAAACAACGGGGCTTTTTTTTTCGAAAAGCGTCAGGGTTGACTGCATTGCCTCAAGTGTTTTAGGGAAAGAAAAAGGGAATTTGTTCCTTAGGCAAAAGTTATTTTCCGCTTGGATGATTTTAAATAAACCCATTGCAATGAAATCAAGATTCTAATGTCTTGTCTATTTCATTACTCTGAAAATATCAGAGAAATGTTTGTTAGAAAATAAATTTCGAACACTGCTTTGGGAAACATTTTGATATGTATAATTGAGATACAAATCGCTGATTTTGAATAGCAGATAAAGTTATAAAATCAAATGCTAACAATAACTAATGTTATTTTGGTTAACCCAGGCATATTTTTTTTTTTTATGCAGGAGATAATAGTTTTTTCTTCTCACATTTATAAAAATATTAAAATTTTATTTTTACCGACATAACTATTTAATGCTTTAAACTAATAACTGCTCGACTCGTGGCTTAGTGGCAACGTGTGATTGTGAGCATTAAGGTACAGGTTCAATCCGCTGGCGGTTTTGTACGCACTGTTTCAAAAAACGAGGAGCCTCGATGGCGTTTGTGTTATCCAGCATCTTGAGGGAGTTTTCTGGGTTTTCTCCAGGTCAAATGCAGGGTAGTTCCCCAAAAGTTCTCCAGGAAGGCCCAGCGCTCTTTTTCAGGGATATGGAGCAAGTCAGACTTCTACCTACAGGTGCTCCATCGCAACAGATTGGTTGGGTTTGGTGTATCGCTCTACGGTCGCCTTGTGCACACGAGGGCTTAACAGACCGGGTCAAACGTCCGTGCCACCGCCCGGATTCGAACCTGAAGCCTGGGATACCAAAAGCAGTTAAGTAAACTTTCTCATTCCCTTCCATCATAAATGCAACTTTAAGCAAAAAGAGAAAAAAAAAAAAATCCTCCAGGCTATACAGAGTTCGAGAAAGAATATCCCCAGAAATAAATAAAAAAATTGCTAGAAATGAAAAGTAACTTGAGGGGGAAAAAAATTTCAGAGCAGTTGGGGGCAAAGCGTGTGTCACATATAGTTATTTATTGCCAAAATTTAAGGGAAAAAAAATGTTTTTTTTTTTCCGAAAAGAGTTGGTGCTGATTGTAATGCCTCTGGCGTAATGTAAGTGTTGTAGGAGAAAAAAGGGGAATTTGTTCCTTAGACAAAAAGTTGTTTTCCCTTGAATGTTTTTTTAAATAAACCCATTGCATTGAAATCAAGATTCTAATGTCTTGTCTATTTCATTAAACTGAAAGTATCAGAGAAGTCTTTGCAATAAACTGAATTGGGAATCATTTTGATATGTACTTGACAATGTTTGTATAGCAGATAAAATTATACAAATCAGATGCTAAAACGTATTATTTTGGTTTATATAAGCAGTTATTTTACATATATTTTTAATACAGCGAGAAAACTCTTAATGACTGTCAGAAAAAAATATTAAAGTTTTATTTTACCAGCATAATCATTTAATGTTTTAAAATAATATCTGCCAGACTCGTGGTTCAGTGGCAACATGCGCCGCTGGTGAGCATTCAGGTTCAATCCATTGGCGGACATCCTTACTTTTAGACACTGTTTAACAGCGAGGAGACTAGATGGCATTTGGGATGTTCAGCCTATTGCATCGTGAGTCGAACTACCTGGTGGAAATTTACCGGGTTTTCTCCTATACGATAAGCAAATGCGGTATAGTTCCACCCTGAAAGTCTTCCAGGAAGGCACTGCTCTCTTTTCTTCAGCGGCATGTAGCCAAGCCAAACTTCTACTTACGGATGCTCCATCACAACAGAAGCTGCTCCTTCCCTTCCCTCCTTCCATGAGACTACACGTGTTCTTGAACTTGGTCTTAGATGTCTTTACAGTTTGGGAATTGATGTAGGTGAGAAGAAGTCTGATTGGCCCTGTTACGCTCTATGGTCATATGAGACAGGGTCTCACAGGTTAAAGTGGATTCCGAACCACTACAAACATCCCTGGCACCGCCGGGATTCGAACCCGAAACCTGTGTTACCAAGCGCCAGAACGCTAGCCACTCGCCCATTAGGCCCCCCAGTAGCTATCGAATTGCTGACATCCGGAGGAGAAAACGGGCCAGAGGAAGGGCCGAAAAAGGACAGACGAATACGGACAGAGCTGGGAAAAGGTCGACCATGCGTGAACAACAGACATTTGATTATAGATAATTCATTTAACTGCAAATATTAAAAAGGAACAATTAAAGCCTGCAAATATGGATAATCGTAGCTATGTTTCCTCCAATAAAGGACACAACAATAACAATGCAGGGAAGTTACTTAATTTTCTAAATATTTAATCACACTTTTCTTTGAAAAATAAATACAAGGTCAGAAAATAAGATTTTATTTTTATTAAAATAATCTTTTACATCCTTTTTTACCACTTATCCCTTCATGATTTATTACGCAACAATATAAAAAGAAAAAAAGAAAAGAAAAATCCACCGATGAATAGCTGTTGACATGATGCAATCGTTTCCCAATGTGCTATTTACTCTCTCTATGAAAAGGAATTGCTTCATATCGGAAACATGTCATGTCACAATGGATGAAAATCTATTCAAGTACCTTGTTCGTCAAAAAAATGGACGAGATCTTTTGAATTCACTGGAAACATAACGTAGTGGTTAATAATTTATTGACGTCTTGTGCCTCAGTTTTTCTCTAAGATGTAAGCGCTTATTCTCAATGAAACAATTTTTATTTTTCGCACATGTGCAAGTAATCGGAAAGATATTTTGTGATTGTTTTCAATAATGCAAGATGCTTTAGCATTAAAATCATTCACCACTAATGCAATTGTAATTAGGATAAAACAGTAAATTTAAATCTTTCTTCTATGTTAGTTACTGTAAGTTTTCAAATTTTGGATAATATAGAACTGAAAAATTACGAAAAATTGAAATTAATTATTTAAAATTTTGAAGTGTTTCTTGAGATAAAAAAATTTACAAAATATGTTTGCTCAGACACACCAAAATACCATGTTTCAGCAATACTTATACTTCGAAAAATACTTATATAATATTGTACTTAAGATTCTGAAAAACAAACATTTATACTTCTGAACTTTTTATACTTTCGAAATATTTTTAAAATTCAAAATATTTTTACTTTCGAACTTTTACTTATACTTCGAAATATTTTTTAAAATTCAAAAATATTTTTACTTCGAAATATTTTTAAGATTCGAAAACATTTATACTTTGAACTTTTACATTTAAAATTAAATATAACAATAATAATAATATAATAAATTAAGTTTTACCTACTATGTTTTAGTATTGAGACAAAACTTAAATAGCATATTTTTACGAAACAAAACTTAAATAGCATATTTTTACGAAACAAAAAAGTAGACATTTTCTATCAAATTAGGAAATAATTTTTAAATGAAGTAAATCAAAATAACTTAATTTTTATTATAAATGCAAAATTTTATTTGTTAGTACAACGACATAATTTAATTATTTTTACATCATCTTAAGGTGATAAGAACAGATAATAAATAAAGGATTTATTGAAAATTCAAGGGCAGTAATCTATAGGCTATAGTATATATTTTTAACTGATAGAATTGTATAGCCATTATAATTAACTTTTAAATAAAAAAAAAAATTATAGCTATTGTAAAGTCCACAGAATAACACTTAACTTTCAATATACAGAAAAAAACTATAAAATTTAATAAAATATCATTTAGAAGAATAACCTAAATAATGTAAAATTCAATACTAGAGAAAGCCGTGTATTGTTGGTCATATGTTTGAAGAATTAATCTTTTCTCAGGTTCAAATATAAAAGGTTAAGAATAAACACAAGTTACACATGTATTGCTTTAATTCTTAAAACAAAGCCTATTAAATATAGATTTATGATATCAATAAGATACATAAGGCCTTCATTCCGAAATCAAATTTATGGCAACAAGTATGACAGACAAATTAAGGATTAATCTGATTGTCCATAACTTTGACACGATAAACAAAGAAACCACGTTTGCTACCTTAGAAATAAAATTAAATAAAGAATCTAATTAAATCTAGATACTAAATTAAAGATTTATATTTTAATAAAAGGTTGAATATTACTTGTCGGAGTGTCGAATAACTCTTCTAAAGTGAAGAAATATCTTTATTTGAATTCTATTTTGACAGTGTGACTCCAGTATCAGAATCATTAAACCTTCCATTGTCTGTTAACAATAAGTTTATTGCAACATCTTTTGTAGTTTAAAATTGATGGTCGTTTCAAATTAGTGATTTTCGTTACACTGTTCTCAGTGATCGACACCAGTACAAAAAAGAAGAATAAATTAACCGAAAATTGAACAAATGAATTCGCTTAAAGTGAATTGAACAAATTTCAGAATAATTAAAATGAACAAGAAATACAATGTAGTGATGCATTTAATTTTTTAGCATATTTATTTAGTATTTATCTTGATTAGAATATTGTATTACTTTGAATAAATGAATTGCAGATAGCTTAATGAATCTTACCTAAATGAATTTCAGCCAGCATAATGAATTTTAGCTAAATGATTTTCTTTTAGTTGAATATTATAAAAAGGAAATAAAATATTTAATAATACCGTTTACAAAAGATGATAAAAAATACCTTCCTTGAAGATGTTATCCTTTTTAATGTAAATGTAATTTTTTTTTTTGTATTTTTCTTTTCAATTTTGTTTATTCCAGGAAAATGTTTTCAGAAATAACATTTCGTTCAGATCTTTCAAGTAATAGCAAAAAATTTGGTTAATGTAAGTATGCATAAGAAATAATATCCATATATGTCGCTATTGAAATTGAACGATAAATCTTGAGTGAAGAGAATTCATACATTCAAGATGTACTGGTGCTTTACATTATCTATATATAAAGCACTTATATAATTTATCCCTGATGGCTAGAAAAGAAGTTTTAAAGTACATTTTTATGTTAATGATTACTTCAGTCTAAGGTTATGATATTTACAAATCAATGTTATGACGCATATTAAATATTATCATTGTTAACACGTTGTTGAAAGATATTGTAATAATAATAATAATATAAAAAAATGAAATCTGCACGGCAAATTTCAACTCACGATATGTGAGTATTCAAGAACGAATGAATAAACTCAGGAATATACCCAATGTTTAAAAATTCAAGAGATAAATGAAGCAGTGATTGAAATACTACAAGGATAGCCAAATTCAACATAGCAATGTTGAATATATCAAGAACTTCGTGAAGAATGAATTGTTCAAGAATCTCTAAAAAAGAATATACAAAAGAAGTAAGATAAATGTAGTCGTAAAATGAAGAATGAAGTATTCCAAATTCTACAAGAAACGTCATCACATACAATACCCAAACAATATATCAAAGTTTGAAAATTCTAGTCATAAATGAAGAACAAAGTATTTCGAATACAATATGAAGCACCATACAGCTCCATAAGCATGGAAATCCCAAAAGTGTTAAATATGAAATTTCAAGAAGAAGGAATCCGCTCAACGCATAACGAGTACTTATAGCCATTGATATACAAATGTTTAAAATCCCAACCCAAAACATGAAAAGTAATTCAAAAAACCATACTACAAAACACTTCAAACAAAGCCAAATTCTCCAGAAAATTCCTTAAGACTAACGTTATTCATGAAGCATTTCAAGAGTTACGGGGTCCAAACTACTCTTTTCCCCAAAAATTTCTAATGGAATTTTTATTTCCTTGACCCTCATTTTCGTATATAACATCACGGACCCCTAACAGGACAACATCATGTTCACACATGATAATAAAAGTTCTCCAAGAAATAAATTTTTTTTCAAAAATAATAAAAATAAATAAATAAATAATAATTAAAAAATAGTAAAAGCCACAAATAAGTCTGTTTAAAAGAGGATAAGAAAAAAATTGTAATAAAAATTGTGACAGTAAAAAAAAAAATTTTTTTTTTTGTGAAATAGAAACAAAGAACTGACATCTAGTAGACAATTAATGATGCCCATTTTTGTTACTCAACTTCCATATTTATAAGCCCAATTTCGTAACAGCTTTTGCTAAACAAAGAGCAATAAAAATATTTTATTAAAATAAACACAAAAACATTTTTCTAAAAAAAGAAAGAAAAAAGCCATAAAAGAAGACGTTAAAATATGAAAATTTGCCTTTCTTTGGTATTTATAAAGAAGTCGTAAAAATTATTTAAAAAACACCATCTTCCAAAACGCCAAACAGGCTTAACATCACTGCGTCTGACTTGATGTTCAAAATACATATCCATACATGAAACATTACAATCTTTTTTTTTTTTTTTTTTTCCCTGTAGCATCTACATGGGGAGAAGATGGGGAAGTTACCAGGACAAATTTATAAAAGACTAAAAAGGGCAAAAAAAAAAAGTAAAAGCTCTGATCTGGTTTCCGCCTGAAATGTGGATTTTTATGACATTTTTCCATCATCTCAATTAAACCATTTCTGTGAAAAATGGACATTCGGTGCCAAAACCTTTCCAGGCCCATTCCGATAATTAGATTCCAGTTTTCTTTTATGCAGTTTTTTTAAACACGCAAGCAAGCAAGCAAAGAAAGTGAGCAAAATCTTTTAAAGCCCGTGCAGAAAATAAAGAAAGTATTAGTACAGGGTACGGGGCACGCCTTGGTAGGTATAGTTATACTTTTGTTTTAGCCATGAATATTTCTTTGAAAAAATATTAAAAAAGGAAAAGAATAGAAAAGAATCGCCCATTCCAAATGAGTCTGCAAGTTGATTTTGTGGAACGCCTTTTGTTTTTGCAATGAATTCCCTGTGTTTCATATTTAATGAGGCGGTTTTCCCCATTCTCAAAATATTAGCTTTTTAATAGATTGGCAGAGGATTATGGATGGATTTCGGAGAGAAACGACAAGTTAGTTGTTCTTCGATCCGTGACATTTTTAGTACTCAATATTTTTGTTGTTTTTGTTAGGCAGACAACCTTAATTTTAAACATATTCAACTTTAAATCATCGCGATATTGATTTAAATCTATCCCTTATATTTATGATTTTGATTGAATATTTTCTCCCAAAATAGTAGACAAAGTATCTAAAATTTACACATTCCTACCACGCTAGGAACCTTGGTTAGGTTTGTCGTTCTACGGAAATTTTATGAATGCTTTGGACTAATTAGACCAGGACTTACAATTAACTTGGATTCCGAACCACTAACAAACATACATGCCACCTCAAGATTCGAACCTGGAGCCTGGTACCAACGGCCACAGCATTAATCAATTGGCCATCAGGCCGCCTAGGAGCCTTAGATAGAGTGTTTTCCTGTATTTTCTCATGTTTGCACAAACCTGAGTAACTTACATTTTGACATCTAGGACAATATTGCTTTCTCTTTCATGAGTGCAAAGTTAATAGTTGTAACTAGTTAGGACTGAAACTGCGATAAATCTGTGGCAACGATGGTCAATAATGAAAAGTTGTCCCCAGTATTTTATTTGATCAACTAAGAAATCTAACTTATCTAATCTCTCGTTTTGAAAACCGTGGAAATGAATCGATGCAAAGCTGCTAAGATAACAATATTTTAAAAAATATTACTGTAAATATAGATTCTTAATAAAAATACGAGAAGTAAGTACACGTGCAACAAAGTATCATTTCAATTAACGATTTAACTTTTATATCATTTTTTCAATTGAATTTATCCTCCTATATGTTTTAGTTTGGAATATGTTAAATAAAATTTCAGCGTAGAATAAGTTTAAAAATACGATGCCATTTTTAGAACATATAATTGCATAGTTTCAAAATGAGAACAATAATGTATTTAAATTGTTTAAAAAATATGAAAAAAAATATAAACGGGTTATTGGCAACTTAGATTTATGTTTTTTTTTTTTGTTTCTTATCCCACTTGATAGACAGCAACATCTAGACCAAGTCCAAAAACTCGTGTGGTCTCATGGAAGGAGAGAAAGGGTTGAAGAGCTTCTGTTGTGATGGAGCACGCTTAAGTAGAAGTCTAATTTGGCTCCAAGAAAGAGGGCAGTGCCTTCTGGGAAGACTTTAGGGTGGGACTATCAACTTTTAGCCCTTGCGGATCAAGGCAGTCAGCATGCCTGCATATTTCTAGACAAAAGATGTTAAAGTTGTCAGCCCTACACCCAACAGTCATATTAGACTGGTACCTACGATTTAAAGTGGATTCCGAACCACTAGAAACATCCATAGCACTGTCGGGGACTCGAATCCGAAACCTGTGTCACTAAGCGCCAGGGCATTAGTCATTAGGCCATCAGGCCCCAATTAAATTTATTCATCCATTGACTGAAAAAAAAACAACAATGGCGTGGAAGATTTTTAATAAAAAAAAAAAATTTTAATTTTTAAATTATTTATTATAAAAATCAAAAAAAAAAAAATTATTTATTACGTTTTATAACCAACTAAGATGGCACAAACTAAAGTCAATCTCATTAAATTCTTAAAAATAAATGTCAAAATCTTTTTAAAACTATTTTTGGCTGCATAGCTTGCAAATTTTAAAATTCCTATATATAAAAAAATTAGATTTATTCATTTTCTAGATTCTTTTATTTTTACAGATGAGACATTTTGGGAGCCTTCAGTCCAAAACGTTTTGCATTTGTTTTGGACAGAAGATTTTCTTAAGTACTGGATCTGGAGAATTGATTCGAACCACCTCATTTCTAATTAAAAGGCAACGCTTTCAAAACCACGTGACCCTATTAATAAATCACAATCTCTAATTTGAAAGCCAGCCCTCCTTCTGCGTCACGTGACTCATTTCCCAAATTTCCCTTGGGGAAAAGAGCCATCAGCCTCAAGAAGTTCTGCCTTCCATAAACATGCTCAATCCTTGTCCTAAGCATTTGCAAATTCTGGTTTGCTAGTTTATTTCTTAAAAAAAAAGTAAATAAGAGAGAAAAATAGTTAAAAAAAAATCAAGTGATTCTTTTGTAATATAATTAATGAGGAAAAAAACATCCTATCCAATAATATATATTCAAATCTCAAGATACAGGCAGTTAGTTAGCATAAGTTAGCAGTATTTTGGAATAATAAAATAAATTAGAAAATACGTAATGGATGTTTAACCAAAAAAAATACGTTCAAGAAATTCAAAGCATGAGTGTGTTTTTAAGTTTAGATGAAATTAAATAGGTTTCAATATAAGAGAAGCAAAGTGTCAATCTTAAAAAAATATTTTGGACAATTTCCAGTGTTCCTTTTAACAATATTCTTCTAAAAATTTCTCACAAATAAAGAATAGTAAAATACTAAAAAACAGTTTTATTTATTTGTGTGTGTGTGTGTGTGTGTGTGTGTCTATCTTTTTTTTTTTTTTTTTTTACATTTATTTCACTTTTGTGTACTGAGAAAGATTTTTTTAAGCTCCTCAAAAATCTGAATTTAATTTTAAGCAATTAAAATTAATTTTAAACTTCATTTTTTAATTTTTAATTTTTCTTGCTTTTTTTCTACCTAACAATGATTGTTAAGTTGAGTCTAACTGCTCAGCGTCCTGCAGTGTGGGACAGACACCCCATGAATAATCTACTCATGGATGAAGAGAAAGGGGCACCTTCTGTAATGATGGAGCATCCGTAGGTTGAAGACAGACTTGACATCGAGTCGCTGAAGTACCTTCCGGAAGAACTTTTAAGGGGAACTATCCCGTATTTGCGTATAGTATGGGAAAACGCGAAAATCCCACTAGGTAGTCCGAATAACGAGACAATTTATTGAACATCCCTAACGCCATCGAGTCTCCTCGATTTTTTGAAGAAGTGTCTACAACAAAGCCGTCAGCGGATTGAACCTCAGGCCTAATGCTCACCAGCGGCGCACGTCACCCAACAATGACTAATTTACCTAATGGAAAATTTTTAAAAAACATACCGGAATGAAAATAAATCATAAAATCAAGTTCTTGGAATATAGTAACACAAGATTAATTAGTATTCTTCATTTTGTAATATATCTAACAGGAATGTGTTATGTAATTATGAAAAATCAAAATAAACATATTTTTTAATAAATAGTTACTTTGAACCTCTGAAGAATTTGCGTGCAATATTAAAGTGTTTTATTGAGACATATCAAAATATATCATCACATTTCATAAATAATACTGACTTACTTCTCAAACGACTTTCTACTCTACGAATTACTTCTCTTAACTTCAAAAATATTTCTGAAAAAATTTGCGCGAGTGGCTTTTCGTTATATCAAACTGAATAGGTGTTAATTGAATCAGTTTCCTAATTTAATTCCTAAAACTATAGTATCTTTCATCATTTATGTTAATACAACAACAAAATGATGAGTATAAAATTTTGAAATGTTTAGAAAAACTCAATATTTCAATAAATCGCTTTAATTTCAAAACTTTTAGAAGTCATCTTTGAGAAAACAATTTCAGACAACAAGATGTGGCGTACATAAACATTTGCAAGAATTGTTAGCATACACTCAGACCGCTCTTTTGATATTAACCCAGACACATACACTATAAAAATTCAAATAATGCTTATATTTACAAGATAAAAAAACTTTATAGACAATGCAATTTAAGATAACATGATAAAAGAAAACGTAACGTGGATCTAAAATGGAAAATTAAAACATCCATTTTGCCTATATATTTTTTTAATTTTCTATGACTGCAAAGTTAAAACAGTGCCATGAATTTCAATAAGTATTTAGTGATTAAAAGTTTATAATGCACACAAACTATTGTGTTTTTCATGTTAAACTTTCCTTAAAACAACTACAGACAAACACGTTTTCTACGAAATCTTATTATTTGAATGAAATATTTTATTGTATTAACTTTCTTTTCCCATTCATATAAATGTAATCCAAAACAACTACGTAGAATGTAAAAACAAATTTGCATAATCTGAAATAACTTAAATATATAAAGCTGTTTCAGTTGATAATAACAAATGTAAAAAAAATAATAAGAAAATAATAAAAATTTCCTTTTTTTATGTAAACATTTTTTATACCAGTTTAATAAAAAAAAAATACCCTGCTTTTGTTAACTAATTTATTTTCAATTATTAACTTTCTTATGTACTAAATAATCTTAAATCAAAATAATTTAACTACAAAATTAACTTAGTTTACATAAACTAAAAAAAATAAAAAAAAAACTAAAATAAAAAATTAAAATTAGAAAACTAAACTAAAATAATCTATTCAAACTAAAAACTAAAATAATTAAACTAAAATAATTTTTAATTTAAAAAGCAATAGAAAAAGAAGTGTATAATTAACTATACCCTTTTTTAGTTAAAAAATGCACCTACTATCGCAAGGAAATTATTTTTTTAAACATTTTCTTTCCTAAAAAATTATAAAACTCTTTATAAATAGAATAAAAATTAAAAGATTAAATACAAACGCACGAAAAATTATATTAATATCGAATAAATATTTCCCATTTTAGATATTCTTTGCATTTATTTGGCATTAATACTTTTATTTTAAATGTTATTTATCTAAATCCAAAAAAATGTATCATAATTTAAAATAAATAAATATTTATCGTAAACGTGAAAGAAGAAAACTATTTGTAAATTAAATTATGGATTTACCTCAAATAAATAATAAGTTTTCCCCTCAAAATAAATACCAGAAAGAACTTTTCTAGAAAAAGGTAGAATATTAAATAAAGCAGATTCACAATTCTCTTTCAAAAGATTTTAAATATCTAATAAAGTTGACATTGATGAGATTGAAGCCATGATTTATAAAGGGAGAATGCGAAAGATAAATAATTATTATTTCAAAATCTAGAAAATGTAAGAGCGATCATAAAATTTAAAGCGGAACATTTACGAGCTAATAAAAAAATTCAACAAATTCATTAAAAATGTAACAAAATTGAAAGGAAAAATATTAATAAAGCGGTTTTAAAACTTCTATTCCGTCCGTTATCTGATAGAACAGTATGTTAAAGTATGTGAAAATAAAAATAAAAAACTCTTTGCAGCCAATGCATTAAATTCTGAATAATTAAAATACTCTTATCTGCACATTACTTATTCATTAAACACTTTATTAAATATAATTATTTATTAAAAGAGTATTAATTTATTCTTTTTACAACACATTTTTATAGGTATTCTTTTATTTATTTTTGTGATAAAATATTTGCAGTTTTATTTATGGTATTAATATTCTTTTTTACGACCTGACTATTTTTTTTTGTTAATAGTTTTCAATTTATTTCATTTATATTTTAAGTAACAAATGAATATTTTTAGTAGAGAAATAAAAAAAATATATTACAGACGAATTAATTAAATTTTAAATATGTTTTAAAATATAATTAAAAAAAAAACACTGAAATCTTTTCCTGAAAGTTATTGATGCTTTTAAAGTATTAATTACAGGTGTCTGATGGCCGAGTGACTAGCGCTGTGGTGCTCGGTGGCACAGGTTTCGGGTTCGAGTCCTGTCTGTTTGTAGTGGTTCGGAATCTACTTTAAACCCTAGGTGCCGATATAATATGACTGTAGAGCGTTGTTCATAGTGTTGACACCCATGCACCATAAAAAGTCAGTGTCACGGAGCCAAGTCACACTTCTACTTACGGCTCCATCACACCAAAAGCTGACCCCCTTCCCTCCTTTCATGACCACATGGGTTCTAGGAATTGGTGTAGATGTTGCTGTCAATCAAGTAGGATAAGTAACAACGATAAAGTATTAATTCCAAATAAAGTACGCAGCATAGTTAGTAGATGCTGAGTTCAAATTGCAGATAAAATGTTTTTTTTCTTCTTACAATACACATTCATATACGCATACTGGAAATTTGTAACATTTTTATACTTTACATTAATCAATAATTTAAAAGTCCACCATTAAAAACTTCGATATTATACTAGTGAAGATGAAAAAGAAAGATTTCCATTTTATAGGACTTTTCAAGTTAAATTAGCTCACATTTGCGTTACATTTTGAAAATATTGCAATGGTGCAGCATTTTATTAATGTGTACGCCAATTTTTCAATTTCAGTAATTCTAATTACACAACTAAATCCTGTCAAGAGATTACTCTTGTTTAATTAGGCATGATTGGGACACATTTAACTTAGCGAAAACAAATAAATTGGGATTACAGTATCAATTATTTGATACTGTAGTCCCAATTACACACTATTATTATTATTTAATCACAATTAGCCATTTTCATCTTTGAAGTATAACATTTTTAAACATAAAGGTAGAAAGAAAAAAAATAAACCAACACACACTAATTAAACATCCATAAAACTCTTCATACACCCTACAAATGCAATAAGAGGCCGGAAGAGACAAGTGGGAAACAAAACTTATAGTTTGGTTCATCACTCAGTGGTCATTTTGTGCACACGTTAGGCTAATTTGACCCTGACTTACAGTTTAACGCGGAGAATATTTATTTATGACACCAAAATGAAATAGCCTATATAATTAATTATAGAAAGTTATATTATTCAATATTTAATTCAATTCCTTGCAAAAAGATAAAATAAACGTTTCTAGTATTTATTCCTTTTATTCTGCCATTTTTTTTTTATAATTTCATTTAAACTTGAATAAATATTATAAAAAAAAACTATAAACCATTTTTTTAAATAATTTCGTTAAAAATTAAATAAATACTATATAAAAACCATAAGAATTTTATTTTATAATTTTATTTAAACTTGAATGAATAAAAACCATAAGCCCTTTTTTATAATTTCATTTAAACTTGAATAAAGCTATAAAAAAAAAAAACCATAAACCATTTTTTTTATAATTTCATTTAAAATTGAATAAATACTATAAAAAAAAAACCATAAACCAATTTTTTAATAAATTCGTTAAAACTTGAATAAATATTATATAAAAAAACCATAAGCCATTTTTTATGGTATTTATTCAAGTTTAAATGAAATTATAAAAAAATGGCTCATGGTTTTTACAATAAATGCAATGCATCGAAGATTATTTAGAATTTCGTTTATTACTTGATAGACAGAAGAATTGAACAATCTTTGTAATATTAAAAAATGCTCTTAATTATTTTTATACCGGTAAATGTTTTTTATTTTCAATTCTTTTAAGTAAATAAATAAATAGCGTTTCTAAATTAATTTTATGAAAGTTGAAAAAATAAAAAAAGATATAAGTATAATCAGCCAAGAGTTATCTTTTGTTACGTACAACAAAAATATCGAAGTTCACATAAAATAAATTAATTATTCATAAGTTTTCTTTAATTTTTACCTCAACTCTTTTGAAAGGTCAAATATTATTGCATTTAACTAGCAGAAATATGCAAAAAGTTCACTGTTATTTAAAAGCGGAAGAAGATTAAAAACGTGACTTTACATAAAACACATATGCAAATCAACAGTTTTTATGAAGTGTGTCAAAAATATTCATGAATTATGCAATCCTTTTTCAAAAAACTTTTCAATTACTTCACTGGCTGTGCTTACAGGTAATCACAAAATGGCATCACCAACTGAGCAACTGTTTTTAGCCATACTATACTATACTGCCCAAAAAGTTAGACCAATTATTTTTTTTCAAAAATTCTTTTATTTATTCTTCCAAATCTATATCATCGCCTTCAAAGTAATTCCCCTCCGGACACAATACACTTATGCCAACTTTTTTCTAATCCTCAATGCATGCTAAAAAGTCATCGGCAGGGATAGCCTTCAAAACGCGCGGCGATTCAAGTTGAACTCTTCAATCGACTCAAAGCGGTATCCCCGGGAGTGGTCTTTTGAGTTTAGGAATAGCCAGAAGTCGCACGGTATGAATACGGTGGTTGTGGAAAGATATGGGTTTCATTTTGGCGAAAAAGTTACGAAGAATCAATGCAGTGTGACCTGGCGCATTCAGTGTTTTAGGTACCAATCGAGATTTGACGCGTTTGGGAAATGGCCGATATGAAAATGGGAATTGACCGATCCTTTTGAAATTTCAATATCATCAACAAGGTCTCCAATTGTAAATCGACGGTTTGCAAGCACCAAACCTTTAATGTTTTGGACGTGAGCTTCGTCGGTTGAGGTTGGTGGTCGACAAGAGGGCTCTTTGTCTTCAACGCTCTCTCTGCCTTCTTTGAATTGTTTATACCACTTGTAAAACATTTCTTTCCGATACAGGAACGCTTACCGAATGCCTTCTGCGGCATGCTATACATTTCCGCAAGCAAAATTGAATGCAAGTTCTTTGCTCAATGAATTCTGACATTTCAAAAATCTCCTGAATTAGTTTCAGTGTCTCACACAAGCCAAGCGTAACTAAAACACAATTGAATATTTTGACGTGAAATTTCACACAGATGTCAAGGACAGTGCCAGCAACCTACAGAAAAATTGAAATTCCATAAGCCTCAGGAATTTTAAATTGAAAATTTGTCCTACTTTTTGGACACAGTAGTATTCATGAATTATGCAATCCTCTTTCAAAAAACTTCTCAGTACTTCCTACATATAGCTTACAGGTAATCACAAAACGGCATCCCCAACTGAGGCAGCTGTCTTTATATATTTGAAACATCTTTATCCTATACCTTTCAGGCAAGTTACAATCACTCCTCAAAATCAACTTTCCCACTTTTTTTTACGCTATGGTCACACGGGAAAATCTCTCACTTGCAGCACCATTTCCACATCTGCAGACCCTCCCTCAACATTATTATATAGACTCGTCCAAACAAAAGCAATCAAGGGAAACGAATTACTTTGGAAAGGAACGATACAGGAAAACAAGGGTAGGCAGTGACGAATAAAATATTATATTAATGACGATTAAATATTTGGTGCTTGCCACTAGTTCAACTACCGTATTCACACCGTGCGACTTCCGACTATTCCCTAAACTCAAAAGACCACTCCGGGGGCATCGTTTTGAGTCGATTGAAGATATTCAACGTGAATCGCCCGCGCTCTTTGAAGGCCATCCCTGCCAATGACTTTTTAGCATGCGTAGCACATTACTCCGATGACGTTTTAGCATGCATTGAGGATTGGAAAAAAAGTTGGCATAAGTGAATTGTGTCCGGAGGGGATTACTTTGAATTCGATTAAATAAATTTGAAAAGAATAAATAAAGGTTTTTTTGGAAAAAATAAAAATTGGTCTTACTTTTTGGGCACAGTAGTACTTCACTAGCTATGCTTACGGGTAATCACAAAAAGGCATCACTAACTGAGGCAGCTGTTTTATATATATGAAACATCTTTATATCCTACCTTTCAGGCAAGTTACTACAATCACTCCCAAAATCAACTTTCCCACTATTTTTTTTTTTACGCTATGGTCGCACGGGAAAATATCTCTCTTGCAGCACCATTTCCACATCTGCAGACCCTCCCTCAACACTATTATAGAGACTCGTCCAAACAAAAGCAATCAAGGGAAACGAATTACTTTGGAAAGGAACGATACGGGAAAACAAGGGTAGTAGGTAGTGACGATAACTTGAACGTCGGATTGGGGACAGAAAGCATAAGAAAAATAATAAATAAATAAACTGGGGGAAAAAAAAAAAACCGGAACGCCAAACCATAAATGATTTTTATTATCGAAATCTTGTATTGATGCTTTCGTCTTTCAGAAAATTGTATTATGGGCTTCTGGTAGCACAATAGCCATGGCGAGATATTTCCCAAACCGTCTGGAAATTTGTTTTCAAAATCTCCCCCATAATTTTACGACCCTCTAGCAATAAAAATTCCGTGAGGTCTAGCGACGAGTAATTATCTGATATTACCATTTAGGAATTAAGTTAAAGTTATATATGGAGAAAAATGGGAAAGTAATAGTTTAAAAAAAGATAGTATGTAAAATTTTTCACGTTGCCAATGTATTAATAATTTAAGAACTCTTATATATTTATTTGAATTTAGTCTTCTATATTTAGTTTTATCCCAACAATTTATTTTATGATGAATATTTATGACAAAATATTTTTTCTTATATATTATACTTGACAAAATAGTATTTTATAGATTCATTTCTGTCTTAAAGGAAGGATGGAAATCAATTCTGTATTATAAAAGTTTTTCAAATTTGTTATAATGGAATGACTATACAGTTTATTTTCATTCAAATACAGTTTATTTTTAAAGATTTTGTATGTTAAAATGGATTTCAACTACGCAAATCCAATCAGCCCATTCTCAATCAATCAGAATCATTATCAATGGTAATTATCAATCATTATCAATGGTATACCAATGGCGCGACAGTCCCATGGTGGGCCAAGGCCATCTGCCTGCTGGCAGGATTGGTTTGGTTTGTCATTCTGCGGTCATCTTGTGCTCACGAAGGCTAAACAATACCGGGACCTACAGTTTAAAGTGGTTTCCGAACCACTCCAAACACCCATGACACGGCCGGGACTCGAACCGAAATCTGGTACCGGTCGCCAGAGTGCTAGCCACCCGGCAGACAGCAGACTAGCCACTGCTGACAGTTTTTCGAGACGAGAGATGTTTTCTTTTTGACGGGGTTAGGGTTGTCAGCCCTACGCCCAACAGCGATATTAGGCCGGAACCTACAATTTAAAGTGGATTTCGAACTACTACAAACATCCATGTCACAGCTGGGACTCGAACCCGCGACCTGTGGCACCGAGCGCTAATTACTCGGCCATCAGGTCCCATATATATACTCAAAAGATTTATTAATAATTAAATGAAGGTGTTACTAGTTGGAATTATGGAAGTTGGAAGAATTACTAGTTAAATTTTTTGGAACTTAGTTGATTTTTTTCAAATATTTTCTATGTCTATTTTAAAAAACTTTACAAAAGATGATTGTAACAAAGTTTTCTTACAGCAAATTAAGATAGTTTGCTAATTTACAATATAATAATTTACAGTATAAAACATTCATTTGAAGTTACTATAATGGCAACAAAAAATCAGCATTTAATAGGCTAGTTAAATAAAAATGGAATAAAATGAATGAAATCACATTTGCAGATAGAAGTTATGCTCAAAAACAATTCATAACAAATTTTGCATATTAGTCGTAAATTAATGTATTGTTTCCTGGATACTTTTTATATAAAACGAAAAAGAATTCAGTTTAAATTGCTAAATTTATAAATAATGCTGCACAAAATAAAATATAAATTTATGTATTTGTTTCTTAAAAAAACATTATATTTGGTCCTAAGACATTTGATAAACAAATGACAGAAATGTAAAAACAATCGTCATATATAAAACATGTAAAACATTCGACGTCAGCCATTGTACAACACAGAGGAATAGGGGTTGGATCGTTGGCTTTCGAAGCCCAATCATCTAAACCGATTCGACCCAGGAAAAATTAGACAAAATTCGAAAAAATAGAGTTTTATTAAAAACAAAAGAGTTAATATTAGAAATATTAAAACTTTTTACAAAAATGAACGCCTTCGTCAACATTCCTACAAAAATGAAAGCAACGTATTTAAATATGCCTACGTCATCATTTTCTACAAAAAATGAACGCCTACGTCATCATTTCTACAAAAAAATGAACGCCTACGTCATCATTTCTACAAAAAAATGAACGCCTACGTCAACATTCTACAAAAAATGAACGCCTACGTCATCATTTCTAAAAAAATGAACGCCTACGTCATCATTTCTAAAAAAAAATGAAAACGTCATCATTTCTACAAAAAATGAACGCCTACGTCATCATTTCTACAAAAATGAACGCCTACGTCATCATTTCTACAAAAATGAACGCCTACGTCATCATTTCTACAAAAATGAACGCCTACGTCATCATTTCTACAAAAATGAATTTCATTTGAAAAAATTTGAGGAAAAAAATATGCCATTCTACGAAAACAAAAACAGTTAATTTTTAAAAATTAAAAAAAAAAATCACATCAAATTTAAACTAGGATGAAGCTTTCACAAAATAAATAAAAAAAAAACCAAAAAACTAGAAAAATGTTTTGGGTAATTTAAAAATATAAAATTGCATTGTTTATAATGAAAGATATGAGTGCTGAAAAATAGAAATATTGGCTTAAGAGGATTGCTTCATTCTGAGTTATTACAAAAGATTAAAAAAAAACGTCAATAAATTAAAAAATACTTCCATATAAAAACAATAATTTTTTAACAGATTAGACGATTAAAAAAAGATCAAAAGAAGATTCAGTATTAATGAACCAACATAAAAACCAGACCCTATTCATGGTTGACCCAGCAACTGAATAAAGAAAATCAATTCCAGTACTTAAGTAACTAACACTATAGACAATTTTTTAGATTTCAAAACGCTTGAGAAAAGGTTTTTCATATGCAGAATAAATTGATGCATTTTCAATAAAGATATTTTGATTAGCATATACCAACATCTGTTAATATTTTAAATCTATATTTCAGTTTTGTTTAATGATGGTTAAAATAAACAATCCACTGAAGTTATAAAACAATAGGCAGGACATGTAATACAAATTAATCTAATAATAGATTCCGTTCGTATTTCATAGTTTGCTTAAAATTAAAACCTTAGGAACAATGCATTATCGAATAATGATAAAAAAATCTCATGCAACTAAAATCGATTTTAAAAACATAAAAAAAAAAAAGTAGTGTAGACAACAAATTAAAAAAGAAAAAGTTTATTCTGCCATTCAACCTCAAGCTTATAACTAAACGTTTTTTTTTTTTTTTTTTGACATCATACTTAAATAAATTTGCCAAAATAAATAGATAAAACGTGTTACGAATTTTTTTTTCTATGCAAAACTACATTATATCAACAATGATTACAATATTTTTTAACACTTTCAATTAAGAAGAAATGCAACGGTAAATATAAATGGTTGTCAAAACAAGCTAATTAGAATTTGAAGTTATCTGAATTATGGAAAAAAATATATTTCTTTGTTATATTAAAAAGAATTAATTGATCGGAAATAAACTGTATAAAATACAAATTCGTAAAACATTAGTCAAAAATAACTTCTAGCATCAATAACAGATCATTACTTTATTTCACAGGTCATTAATTCCCATTATTTTTATTCATTAATTACAATCACAAAAATTTCTCCAAAAAGGTATAAAAGTTTTCTTTCATTATAAAGTACTATATATTGGAAATAGAATTTTAGAGAAAAAAACGACTCGTGCTGCTAACTTGTCTATTTCGAACGTCACGAATTTCATACTCCATAAAGTTTGTTGCAAACAAATTAAAAATTGTCACATTCATTGAAGCATTCTACATCGTTAATAGGACACTATGAAAGAAAAAGTTAAGACCCAATTGTTAAACTAGGACGAATATTAATTTTGATAAACAGGCGACACCAATTTCTTGGCAGAAAATACTGAAAAAACTGCTACTGTCCTTTATAATTACATCCTGTTCCTGCAATTTTTAGTAAGAATGTATATTCATTTTAGTATATTCACCACATAATTAATCAAACACAATTAGGTTATCTAAAACTTTAACCACACCCTTGGTTAAAAGTATTTTGGTATTATGTATTTTTGTTAATTTAACTCATCACAGCAACACGATATCTAAAGATTTATATTTTATATAAACATTTCCTATCTTTAATTATTTATTTTCAATTTCAAAAAAAAAATCACATATTATGGTCTAAGATTATTCGATAAAGGGGAAAAAATTTGACTTCATGTTTTGAAAAAAGTTATGACAACAATTGATATTATGCCTTTTGGTTAGTTGAAGCATTGTCCAACATGTATCTCGTAATAAGTTCGTTATATTTGGAATAATTACATGGTTGTGCTGTATATCTTGCCAAAATACTGAAATTATTTAGTAATTTTACATTTAGTAATCAATGTTATTACAGTTATTTTTGCATATGATGCTCAAACGCATTACATACAAGTACCATTAGATATAATTATATTCTGTTTGTAAAAATATGTAGGCTTTTTCGACCTTCGATTGGGAATTAAAGAAAAATGTGAATAATAAAATAGTTTTTATTAATATTACGTTTCCATACATTCATACTATGAACATCAATGCATTTGTCACAACGACTACAGAATTTTCCAATACTTTCTTCATACTAGGTTGCTACCAGCGTATGAAGATAAATCTTCACGGCATCTTGAAGGTATTTTTTTTTTGGTGCAGAAACGCCAATCATCCAAGATATCTCAAAAATCACCCCAAATCTGGGATGTACACCACACAATAACACTTGACAGTGAAACAATGCCTTGGTGGTGTGTTGCTCTACGGTCATTTTTTTGCATACTCTAGGCTAATTAGGCGGGGACTTACAGTTTAACGTGGATTCCGAACCACTAGCAATCATCCAAGCTATCGCCAGAATTCGAACCTGACGCCTGTGGTACCAAAGGCCAAAGCACTAGCCAATTGGCCACCAGGCCATCTTGAAACAATGCAAAAAGTTGTCTGGTTACCAGAGCAGTATGTGGTTGTACGTTGTTATGGGTCAAAAAACAATTGCAGCCATAAACGCAGCTCATTCTACAGATTAATTTCTGTTGCGTTATTCCATTCTGTATATAGAAAACGAAAGATACCCATGACATCTTATTTGGCAGGGTGAATGAATCTTGGCAGCTATGCTAAAGGTCTGCAGCTGAGCTTCATTTGAAGTTCTGACTTCATATTGACAGATGTCACGGTGAGCTCAGATCCGCTTTGTATAGCTGGATTGGTCACTTAGCAGCGCTATTGGAGGTTGAAAATATAATAGCCTTCGTAAATTTTACATGCACCTAAATGATATACAAGAAATTCCTAAACTGTTTTCACGAAAAGCAAATAATGGTTCATAGTGGCCATAAAGACGAACAATATCTTTTATGAAAACCATGGTCGCATTCTAGTCTGAACCACTTGTCAGTATGTCACCATCACTAAGGTCATTTCTTTTGTACATAGAATTAATACTTCTCCAGAATACCTCCGTCCAAATATTTACAATTTGCAATTTTCCAGTGAAAGAACTAGAATCGATAGCAGCAGCTATTGATTTTCAGGGTTCAACAAAAAAAGCAGCAGAAGCAAGCTTTGTTCTCTGAAGGAGCTTTTTCATTCCTTCAAATGATTTACGGCGGTGCATGTAATCATTGGCGTACGACATATCTATGGCCTTCGTGAAAGATCTTTGTTATAGCGGTCTAAATCAACAGAAGCCTTCGAGAGGGAACGCAAATCTTTCTTTCACTAGTGTAAATTCTGCAATAAGGCCATTGAGCTTCACTTTCGAAATCTACTTTAGAGTCTTTCTCTGATCTAAATAAATAGAATCGTGAATTTAACGGTTACGTTTATTTCCATCTTTTATTGCTGAAAGTCAAACTTTAAAAATAAAACTTTGCAGCTCACAATGGAAGTTCTATAATAAACGTTAAATTTTGATCATAGTATTACCCCTCTTATTTTGTAACAGTTGGAAAACAGCTCTGTACAATATTATATTGATTACGAAGTCTGAAACATTAAGAGTGATAGCACCATTATAAAGACATTATGCTGTCATCCATGTTTCATTTCCATATCCATGTTCATGTTCAGACCATGTGCACTCAATTTCCACAGGAGTAATAATTAGAATATTTTCATTTTAGCTAGTGGTATACTACAATGTAGTATTATCCTCAAAACATAAGTAATGGATACATATTAGTTCGAATATTGAAGAAAATGTCATAAAAGGTTTTGCAAATAATGCAAAAGTTATCATTCTAATTAACTAATTCCTTTTTTTTAAGTTAATAATTTTTACATTACAACTTGTGATAACAATTTTAACAATGGTAGAGTATATATATATATATATATATATATATATATATATTAAAATTTGATGCACATTTTCATTTATATATGTGGTAAAACAAATAGCTGCCATTACTTAAGTACCATTTATCGTATATTTCATGTTCACATGTCGAGCATTATTTGATAGATAAGGCAAGAACGAAAGATATTGAAGCAAAATTTGTACAGATATTCTTTTTGAAATAAGGCAAATAACGTTTTTTTATTTGATATACATAAAAATTATTTAATATTTATTTTTCTAAATTAATGTTCCCGAGGTTAATTCCGTTAACTGAGTAACCATCTCTTCATTTATGCTTCCTCGCTGTTTTGGTCAAACTGAAACTTTCATTTATGCAAACTCATCTGTTTTTATCCAAATATTAATGTGCATTTTATTCTTAAAATAGAAGACAATGAATGTGTAGTTATTCTGAATTATTATTTCTTTACTAATAAGTAACCATCTCTTCATTTATACTTAGTCACAGTTTTGGTTTAGTTGAAACTTCCATCTATGCAAACTCATCTATTTCTGTCCAAATATTAATCTGATTTTCATTTTTAAACTAAAAGATAACGAGATATTCTGAGTCGTTATTTCTTTACTAACAATAAATGTAATTTCGTTATATACAAAATAAGAAATTTAATTAAATTTATACGCAACATTTCTGTATAGTTCATACACTATTGAGAATAATTTAATTACAACACAAGTCCATTGCAAATTTCTACGAATATATCAAACAAACTTTTAAGAGGACAGGAAAGTGGAATCACTAGAGTCATCTACGCATTGCCTAACATTTCCTTAAAACAAATTTGTTCTAATAATTTTTATTGTGAAGTTTCTAAATTTAAATAAGTAAAAATACATCATTGATGGATTATATAACTAGGAGGAGTTAACTTTAAAATTCACTATTGTCAGCTAAGAAATTTCACAAACGGTATTTATACTTGTTGTGTGAGTTGCTTTTAAGTTTATTATTTTATCTAAAAGATGGATCATGGTAAAAATTTAATAATACGTTGAAAGTTTGCCACGCCTGATAAGTAAAATAAATTATTCTCAACATAGAGATAATGCTTTCAAAAACTGTTCTTGTTGTTTTATTTTAGTTGAAATTTCCATATAGGAATGTTCCGAGTCATTATTTCTTCACTAATAATAAATGTTATTTCGCATTATACAAAATAACAAATTTAATTAAATTTATACGCAACATTTCTGAAAGTTCTTACACTATTGAGTATAATGAAATTACAACACAAGTCATTGCAAATTTTCACAAATATATCAAGCAAACTTCTAAAGGGACAGGAACATGTCATCACAGTCATCCACGCATTGCGCTGGACCCAACAACATTTCCTTAAAACAAATTTGTTCTAATAATTTTTTATTGTGAAGTCGCTAAATTTAAATAAGTAAAAATACATTTCATCTGAACTGGCAACGATGGGTTATATAACTAGGAAGAGAGGAGGGTTAACTTTAAAATTTACCTATTGCCAGTAAGAAGTTTCACAAATGGTATTTATACTTGTTGTGCGGGTTGTTTTTACGTTAATTATTTTATCTAATATTTAAACCTATAAATTCAGAGAAAAATATGTTAACATAGTTTTTACAAGTCAAATACGATTTTGAAGTGAATTTTTAATGCTATATGTGATGAAAAAGATGCGTCATGGTAAATATTTTTATTACGTTGAAAGTTTGCCGTGTCTGATAAAAAGTAAAATTCTCCCTATAGGAATGTTCTGAGCAGAGCCGGATTTTCCTATAGGCTAACTAGGCTTCAGCCTAGGGCCTCAAGATCAAGAAGGGTCTACATTCAAATTGTTAGCAAAATTAGAATTACACTATTCTAAAAACAATAAACACTAAAACACTGAATCGAAAATAAGGGAGAAATTCTTCACATATGAATAATAAACAAACATAATACGTAATTTACAAACTTAAAAAGAGAGGTGAAAGGGCCTCATAAGTGGAATAGCCTAGGGCCTCTTTTCATCTAAATCCGGTCCCTGGTTCTAAATCCTGGCCCTGTTCTACATACAAAATAACGATAAATTTAATTAAATTTATGCGCAACATTTCTGAGTTCATACACTATTGAGTGTAATCTAATTACAACACAAGCCATTGCAAATTTTCACGAATATATCAAACAAACTTGTAAAGGGGACAGGAACGTGTAATCACAAGAGTCATCCACGTATTGCCCTGGGCCCAACAGCATTTCCTTAAAACAAATTCACGCCTACTTCTTCTCCGTACGAAACGTTAGCGCGTTTCAATCGATTCTAGCATTCTTCCAGAGACTCTGATGACTCATTCTCGTTAAGTCACCGACTTCACTCTTCTGCGTAATGCATTACCCACTGCAGCAACTGTCTGGAAATGTATTTTCAGGAACGCGATTCATTTTGCCTCTCTAATTAAGTGCCGGGGAAGGAGAATTTTAATTGCCTGCTCACGGAAAATAGGACACAAATTATTCAAGATCAAACTGAACTTGGGAAAAATTTCATGAGAGACACAGAGGCATGTATTCGTCAAATGACAACTGAAATGTTGATTCAGTTATCTGATTCACAGATAAGAAATTTCATTGTTTTCTCAATAGAGATAATCGATTGTTTATGCAATACATCTCTTATTTTCCAAAGATTGACAGATAACTAAGATTAATGACAGATAACTAAGTGAAAGTAAATACATTCGATTACACACCGATTTGTAAAAGTAATAAAATATATAAAACAGAAATTTAAACAATACGTAAAAAAGATTAATAACAATTAATTAAAAGGATTTTAATCACTAAAAAAATTTTTGTTATAAAAAATTGCTATTATAAAAAAGATTGGATAATTGCTACTATAAAAGATTTAAATTGCTTAAATAAGATCAGAAATAATGTTAATGACAAGTTAAAAAAACAATTTGAGAAAACAAGATTTATTTATATTGTAGAAAAATGAAAATCGCGTCAAATATTCCATATCGTTTATTTTTATTCAAAAAAATTAATAAATTTAATTATATATTACAGTAATATACGCATTTTACAAATAATATCAAATTTATAAAGATTTATTATTTTATTTCAACTTAAGATCGTTTGCAAATAGAGCAATTTATTTATATGACAGCTCTTAATACCAATTTAAAAAAAAAATACCCACGTAAAATGTTACATTTAAAAATGAAATGAGAGGAAATATAAAATAGGCCATAATAGGCGGACTTTTTACAAGAAATAAAAGCTGAAATAACATGAAAATATAAGATAGATAAAATACGAAAAAATATTTACACAACATATTCACAATTTATGGAAGTCCATGCAAAATTGAAAATTTTATACTTTTACTTATTTAAAATTCGTCAAAACGCAAATTCAATGATTCAGATGAATCACTGTTTAGAGAAATTTAACAATTCCAAATATAAGCCGATCCGTGTATAAGTCGAGAATGAGTTTTTTCTTTAAAAAACATTTATCAAAAATTTAGTCTATATATAAGCCGAAATAGGGGAAAACATAACGTTCGTTATTTACGGTATTCTACTATTATTTCTGGTGTACGATTTGAGGTTTTTCTGTTAGCTGGGCCCCCAAATTTCACCAGCATTCGATTTTTGATTAATTTTGATTTTTTGATGACGCAATAAACTAGAAATATAAGCAATTTAGAAAATAAAATAACTTATTTTCATACGACTCATTTCATTTTAAATTTCTTTTCGTAAATTTAAAAAAAAATATAAACTATAAATAAAAACGTACTTTATTTAGCGATATATTTGCGTTTGACTAACGGTAAAGTAGCTACGTTTAGTGGATGCGTTATATAAGCCAACCCCGTACTTAAACTTAAAGTCATCAAAGAAATTCTCGGCTTTTACACGGAAATATACGGTTTTTAAATCTGAATCAGACAGAAATCTGAAATAAAGGTTATATAGGTTTGTTGCATTCTAAAAACAACAAGATATTTGTGATGTAAAAAATAAAATATTAGATTTCTACCGCTAACATTTTAAAATAGCAGATTTATGTTTTTATTCAGAGTAATAAAAAATTGTACACAATGTTTTCTCATAAAATTTTTTTTTCAGTAAGAATTCCAGCAAATTTTATTCGTGGCATTGAACGACATTAAAAGTGATGGAGGCAGTAACTTCTACCTGTTTAAAAACAATAACAGCATTTCAGTGTTGTATTTATAAAAAGATACTAATTTGTACTTGTAGGAAAAATGTTTTTTTTTTTAAATAAAAGAAAATAATTAATTTAAGTAGTATAATTATATGAAAAGTATTCAAATGAAGAAAGAAAAAAATATATTTTGCTATCAGTCTTCGTCATATTGCTTTTGAAATATGTATTTCACAAATAAACAGTTAGCTTTAGACATTAATACAAAAATACAAAATTAAGAAGTATAGGCCCTCAACGACAACTTTAAGCTACCAGCCCTCTCATGTTGCTTTTTGAAATATGTGTTACACAAACAGTTAGCTTTAGACATTAATACAAAAATACAAAATTAAAAGTATAGGCCCTCAACGACAACTTTAAGCTACCAGCCCTCATGCTGCTTTTGAAATATGTGTTACACAAACAGTTAGCTTTAGACATTAATACAAAAATACAAAATTAAGAAGTATAGGCCCTCAACGACAACTTTAGCTACCAGCCCTCTCATGTTGCTTTAGAAATATGTGTTACACAAACAGTTAGCTTTAGACATTAATACAAAAATACAAAATTAAGAAGTATAGGCCCTCAACGACAACTTTAAGCTACCAGCCCTCTCATGTTGCTTTTGAAATATGTGTTACACAAACAGTTAGCTTTAGACATTAATACAAAAATACAAAATTAAGAAGTATAGGCCCTCAACGACAACTTTAAGCTACCAGCCCTCTCATGTTGCTTTTGAAATACGTGTTACACAAACAGTTAGCTTTAGACATTAATACCAAAAAATACACAATTAAGAAGTTTAGGCCTTCAACGACAACTTTAAGTTACCAGCCCTCTCATGTTGCTTTTGAAATACACAAACAGTTAGCACATTAATACCAAAATACACAATTAAGAAGTATAGGCCTTCAACGACAACTTTAAGCTACCAGCCCTCTCATGTTGCTTTTTGAAATACGTGTTACACAAACAGTTAGCTTTAGACATTATACCAAAAATACAATAAGAAGTTTAGGCCTTCAACGACAACTTTAAGCTACCAGCCCTCTCATGTTGCTTTTAAATACGCGTTACACAAACAGTTAGCTTTAGACATTAATACAAAAAATACAAAATTAAGAAGTATAGGCCCTCAACGACAACTTTAAGCTACCAGCCCTCTCATGTTGCTTTAGAAAAATATGTGTTACACAAACAGTTAGCAGACATTAATACAAAAATACAAAATTAAGAAGTATAGGCCCTCAACGACAACTTTAAGCTACCAGCCCTCTCATGTTGCTTTTGAAATAACACAAACAGTTAGCTTTAGACATTAATACAAAAATGCAAAATTAAGAAGTATAGGCCCTCAACGACAACTTTTTAAGCTTTTGAAATATGTGTTACCAGTTAGCCGAAATTAAGAAGTATTTACCAGCCCTCTCATGTTGCTTTTGAAATATGTGTTACACAAACAGTTAGCTTTAGACATTAATAAAAATAAAACACGAAATTAAGAAGCATAAGCCCCAACGACAACCATAAGAAGGATGCTATATTTACTACATGCAGGTTTGAAACCTAGAAATCCCTACATATATAATTCTTTATTCCCGACACATTTGAAATGAAAGGGATTTTTGCTAACGGTTTTGAAATGCCTAACGGGTAAGCTTATCCGAAACCTCTAACGGTATTTTATTTCTTTAGAATGGTAGGAGGAACTGCCCCGGAATGGGGTATTTAGCTGGAATTCCAGGATGGTTTCATACGCGAAAATTTGCGCACCACTGAATTTAATTATTAGCGGGGCACCCTTTTTCATAAATGACAGTTTTAGCCGGAAAAAGCTTTACTCGGAAACGTTGATGACGAACCATTTAGAACTGGAATGGCTTCAGGCACAAACCGTTTGTCAATAGTAATTATAAGTACCACAAGCCACGATCTTGCCATTTTGACACCTTCACTCGAAGCGAGTATAATTTAATGCTCAAAGCGGAACATGTCTGGCGCATTTGTGGAAATGCAAATAAAAAATGACGGAGTTATGACCGTAATTTAACTGTGATACCATTCAGAATTAAATCCCCCATCTATCCAGCGAAATGATAAGTAATGTGTTATTTCTAGGGATAAGCTTTGAAAGATAACACAGATAAGTAAAGAAAAATAATTTTTGTTTTATTAAAAGTCTAGATTTAAACTTGCATAATTTTAACTCCAGTTTGTTGCAACATTTCATCAGCAGTTTTTCAGATAAATTTATCATGCGCTGTTTTTAGAATAAAGAATCACCCAAACAGAACTTTGAATTTTTTTTCTCGTTTTGTTAACAATAAATAGAAATTTTTGTACAGTAAATAAGAGTAACTAAACGTACATTTATAAGTTAGTTGATTAAAAATATATTTTTTACTTTGAAATTTTTTTTTTTTTTTTTTTTTTTTTTTTTTCCAATTCCATAGTAATTCTGGACTAGCATTTAAAAAATTTTAACAAATGTGAGATTCTATATAAAGTACTGCTTTTTCTTTTTATCACGATTTTTAACTAGGAACTATTTAATTTGGAAAATGCGAAGCGTTGAATGCATATACATTGAGCTAAAAACCAGTGCAATGTTATATAAGCAAATTATGTATGCATAGAATATTGAAACTAACTTTGTTCAACTCATGCATTTATTAGTGTATGGAATTGTTTTTTAAATTAAACTTTAAAATTTTATTTTTAAAATTACATTTGACCAACAAAAACAATTCTAATTATAATTCTAATTTTTTTTTAAAATTATAAATGCCAGAAAAATATATATTGGTCAATTTGCAAATAAAACTCCCAGAAAACTACTATCAAATTCACTGAACTACAAGTAACACTCAAATAATCTCTCTAATGAAGATATTTTGTATTAAAAAAATAATCGGAAAATTTTTGTTAAATATTTAAAAGTTCTCTAATGGCAAGCTTTAACTTCAACAAATTTCGATTCCGCTAATGTTATCACATATTTCTGTAATTTAAAAGATGTTTCAGCTTTCTGCTTATCAAAAAGTACATAATTGGCATTATGATGCAAAAAAAAAAATTTTTTTTTCATAACAAATCAAGTTAAAACAGTTTAAATTAAATGTAAAAATAAATTAAAAATTTAAAGCTAGTTGCCTAAGAAAATTTTATAACGGTATATATTAACAAATAAATAAAAGTAAAGATACTTTTGTGAACTATAATCATTAAAAAAAAATTTGACACATTAAAAATAATTTCAAAATTTTAAGACAAATATTTTAATATGTATAATTTAGTTTACAATACTTTAATAAACTAAATTATATTTAATACTTAATATTGATCGGTTGATATTTATTAATTAAATATTAAAACAAATAGTTTGACATTTTGATCAAACAGATTAAATAAAAACAAACAAGTTGAAATATCGTTCCAAATATAGAATTTTGAAATTTTTTTTTATTAAATACAACTATTCGGTATTCCAACAGAAATAGTAAGATTTATCGACTTTATGAACTAGAACATAGATTAAAAAAAAAATACAACATTATTTTTGCAAGTCGAAAAGTACACTTGATTAGAAATAGATAAAAATGAATTTTTCATGAAACATAAAATTAAATTCAATACAGTAAAGCCTTTTCTATATGTTTAAAACAAAATACAGAATTTTAATAATATAATTGTGCATCGTATTTTCTAATATTCTTGCACAATAAAATTAGCAATAAATGCTAAAAGAAATTTCAAGCAAGCTAATCAAAAATAAATATCAAGATATATATTTTTTCCGAAAAAATAAATATTCAAAATAAATAATTTAAAGGTGAAATAAACGATTCTTAAAATAAAAATATAAATTAAAAGAAGAAATAGAATAGAATATAGAAAATAAATTAAATTAATTAATTAATTATAATTCTTAAAATATAATATAATTAATTTATATAGCCACATAGCCATAATTTTTCAATTCAAAATAATTACATTATCATCCTAAAATTTGTTTCAATCAAAATTGAAAAGTATTAATTTTTGATAAAAAAAAAAATTATATAAATTGAAGAGTAAATAATTGTGTCATTGATGTTGAAGAATTGTTCTAGGTTTTAAGGATCGCCATATTTTATGTTAAATCGTGTTTCCAAATTCAACTGACATTTTTCAAATAAATGGATTTGAAAGAAAAAAATATTTTTACCCCGTGAATCAGTTAACAAAATTTCACCATTTCTATAAAAACATTTATCGAAACACTTAATGCACGATTCATAATTAAAAAGACTGCAATACAAATATGCGAACGAGTCATAAAAATTATGATACAACATTGCAAAAAAACACAGTAATCAACGTGTACGTCCTTTTACAGTGCAACGCCTTTCCTGCCACAAAACAAATTTAAACCAAGACGCTGTAAAATTACTGAGACGATTCGAGTTGCATTAACATTCTGAATTGCTTTTATTGCAAGCAAAAAAAGAGCACGGAGCACATAAAACTGAGGAAGAAATGGGTAGTTCTGCTTTCATGGTAGGGTTGGGTTGCAGTTCGAAACTGCCCAAAGGAGGCCATGGCAGAAATGTAGCGCCGACATTAACGCTTGAACTAAATCATACCAGAACCTCTGCGCACGCTGCAATGGCTATGAGAGCAAGACGTATAAAAAGAATGCATAAAACAGACGCTAAATGTCGGTTCTGTAAAAGAGAAAAATATCAAACCAAGTGCTCAGTTTTCTAAAAGGACCAAAGCTTTTTATTTTTCTTTGATAACAGATTCAGTAGAGGAGATGAGACAAATCTTTCTTTATGGTATCTATCCACATAAGGATAGTAGAAAAGCTTTTAATAAAACTATAGTACAGAAAATTTTACATTTCTTATTAAAAAACTTATTAATTATTAACTAACGTAATGATATTAAGTTTAAGCGCCATTTTATTTTAAAAATGTGAAATAAATATTTGTTGGATTATATTATTTTAAAGTGATGATATATTTACAGTATGTACAATTCCTATACAAACAATCGACAACATAGTTAAACAATCAACAATGCTGTTAAAAAAACTTTCCAGGATGCAAAACTATTATATAAGGAAGCATTGTTCAATTATCAGAATTTAGATATATGTTTATGTGTGGTTTGTAGCTCTAACGTCGTTTTGTGCATGCTTTGGGCTAATTAGACTGGGGCTTACAGTTTAACGTGGATTACGAACCACTAACAAATATCCATGCCAACGCCAGGATTCAAACATTAAACCTTTGGTAGAAAAAGCCAGATCGATGTCCAATTATCCATCAGGCCGCAATCGCAATGTTATTTTTATTTAGAGAAGGCAATTATTTAAATTAAAACTATCATATGTAAAGGATTTATGAAAGAAGACTTTTCATATCGAGTTATACATTTCAAATGGATGAGTTTCTTAGGAAGTAAATTCAGGATTTTTATGCGAGATTTACGAGAGAAGAATTCCTGGCTCAAAACATCCTAAATTTCTGCTTCGCCGTCATGCTTATGAAACGTCATACTCTATGTAATAGCTCACGTGATTTCACCTTCCCATGAGAATTGTTTTAGTGACAGTCTGAATTTTGGCTTCTTGTAGGCATGGTGTGATCTGGCTGTTGTCGCTTCGAGCGTGTCCAGGATTAATGGGTTTTGGCGGAAAATGCATTGCGACAAGTTGTTAATAACTATGGATTATATTAGAATTGTGTGTTGAGTTCTTGTGATCGTCTTAAATGTCACTATGCAAATAAATATTAGTTAGTTGAAATTCTGTCTTCTTTCAAGAACTATGTCATCATGTAGTATCCAGCTTTTCTTGTTGAAATAATTGAAATTTTTAATCTGCTCACAATGTAAAAAGAAATTTGAGCTAGCCGAGGAATATTGTATGCTTATGTATGAGACGACATTAAAATTAAATCCTAAAAGATCCTAATGAACTGCAGAAGATTGAGTCACCTGTTACATTTTTATAGGGAGTATTTTTTTTTTTTATATAATAGTGATTTTAGCGCACCTCACCAGTATAATCAATTGTACTCCTGCATATCAAGTAGAACCGATGGCTACTAGATCGAGAATAAGGATGAGATAAAGGATTTAAAAGAGATTGTTTCTAGAATGGTTCATAATTGGAGGTGTATAGATAGCAATGAAATTATTTAGATTGTGACCTTCGGGTCTTTCTAATGAACTGCACAGTTTGGTTTGTCGCTCTACGGACATTTTGTGCACACTTTATCTAATTAGACAGGGAACTACAGAATGAACTGCAGAAGATCCAGTCAACAAAGTTATATTGTTGACTATGGTTATAGTTGTTTTGCAATTGTAGACTATCGTTGTACACCCCAGAACCTCACCAGTATAATTAATTGTATTCTTGCACATAAGAAGAACATATTGCTACTAGATCGTGATTAAGGATAAGATAAAGAATCAAAAAAAAAAGAGTTTCCAGAGTGATTCATAACTGGAGTTGTACAGATAGCAATGACATTATTCAGGATTGTGAATCTTAGTCCGTTCTAATAAACTGCAGAGTTTGGTTAGTCGTTCTACGGTCCTTTTGTGCACACCAGGACCTATGAAATGAACTGCAGAAGATCAAGTCAGCAATGTTACGATTTTTATAGTAGTATTTCTTTTCTTTATAATGGTAGTTTTAGCACACCTAACCAGTTAATCAATTGTACTCCTGCAAATCAAGTAGAATGGATTGCTACTAGATCGAGATTAAAGATGAGATAAAGGATAAAAAGAGTTTGTTTCTAGAGTGTTTCATAGCTATCGCAATGAAATTATTTAGGATTGCGACCCTCAGGTCGTTCTAGTGAACTGCAGAAGAAGATCGAGTCAATTACACGGAGGAGGGGAGAAGCAGAAAAGCCGTGCGGCGTTGAGTTTTTCGAATCATTGGTGCATAAAGATCGAGTAATAAATGGGGACACGGTTATCCATTAAAGGACGTTGGGTTAATTCGTTTTGCCCCGGAGAAAGCGATTAATCAAAATTTAATTACTGTCACATCACGCGTTCGGGGGACAATAATGAGATTGGAACTCGGTGTCGGCCTCGCTGCAGGGGGGGAAGGAGCGCTAAAATCAAACATTATTCGTAGTTAGGTAAATGAATTATAGTTAGAGATGCGACATCCGACCATAAACCAGATTAATTTCGATTTCTTGGGAAGCCCTGATTAAAATAAATGCCAATGAACGTGAAGTTTGGCTTCCGTTCACCCCGCCGGCGGTGTAATGTTTGGGAAACTGACTTTAATTTGTTTCAAAGTAATAAAATTGTAATCGGACCATAAAAGAAAATAAAACTAAATGAATTTATTTCTTAATTCGGTAAATAAGACGCAATGAATAAAAGCCAATTTCTTTAAAGAACATTTTTTTTTTTCCGCTACAATTTATTGCATTGTGATATTTAAAAAGGGGCCTGATGGCCGAGTAGCTAGCGTATCACAGGTTTCGGGTTCGAGTCCCGGTGGTGCTATGGATGTTTGTAGTGGTTTGGAATCCACTTTAAACTGTAGCCCTGGTCTGTTTAGCTCTCGTGTGCACAAGATGACGTCAGAGTGACAAACCAAACCAATCATCTACATCCGATTTTTTAAAAATTAGCTTATAAAGGAACATACATTAAAAATTGGTTGTGTTAAGCTTAAATTGTGAGAAAATATCAGAAAAATAATTGTTTAATCAACTCTTCCAAGATTCGAAATTTTGAAAATAAATTTTAAAGTTTACTAATTTAATAAAATGAAATTGCGAGAAGTGCAATTCAAAATTTTAAGAGATAGTGTTGAAATTTAGTTCCAACAAAATTATTCATATAAATCATCCCATTCTAATTTCAATGATTTTTGTTTCTTTAAATTTCACAAGCATCTTCACAATTTTCTCCATCATATACATCATCGTTAGAATTAGGATTAGCTAGTAACAGGATAATAATCTCGAAATAGAATCGAAATAATTCATTTCATTGATCGTCGCTAATATTAGCATAAGCCTATCATTCTTCATCTGGTAATCCTTCTTTTACAGGCAGCGATGTAGCTGAAGGTTACCTTTGTAGATAATTTTAAATAAATGTCAGACTAGAAGCATCAAACCTCATTGCACTTAATACCGAATGTTGCTGACTCAAGTTGCATTGAAAATGAAAAGTTGTAATACGAGACTACTAGTAGCTGGCTTACGAACTAAAATTATGCCTCATGAATTAGCTCCGAGATCTCTTCTACAAGTTAAATATTACGAGATACAGTATTACATAGAGGCCAAGAAGCCATACCAGGACTAAAGAGTGTTGTTGAGAGCAAGGAAACTATAAAACAAGCGAGCTGAAATAACCAATCAGGTCCTATGAAGTGTTTAATTTAGGCTTAATTATTCAAAAATAATTAAAATGTTTTAGCTCTTTGTGGTCCAAATTAATTTTTCTTATTTCTATTAGTCTCGTAGAAATTAATTTTTGAATTATATCAATGTATTGTAGACCTAGTAATTTCAATTGAGTTTTCTTATATTTATATGCTGTATAAAGTAGAAAGAAAATGGAATTTAAGTTTTTAACACGACTCATTATAGTGATGCCACTTGTAACTAACAAAAATGATAGTATACAATGTTATATAAAATGACAACAAAATATAATTACCAAAAAAAAAAAGAATCAAAATCAGTTAAAAAATTAAAACTTAAACTTAAAAACGACAATCAGCGTTGCTAAGCGACAATCGGCGTTGGGCTTTCTGCAAAAAGATGTCGAGCCAGCCTCAACGTGGACTTGCCGCAAAGAAAGATGGTGTTGAATTTTAAAGGTTTAAATCCCAGAATATACGACTTTAAATTAAAATGCATTTTTAATTTAAACAAAAATTTGTTCTATTATTTATCTGAGAAGTTGCCATAAGTTTTAGGGTTATTTTAATTGTGTCCCCTCACCATACTGATGTTTGTAGAAAATCCCTTTTGAGATTAAGACAGATATAATGTGGATTTTGTGTGAATTTTTGTCTTTATACAAAAGTTACAAAAAAATGCAAAAGGCGCCCTATGAAAGCGAAGCGTTTATTGAAAAAATAACATCAGTACAATAGAATAAACTATGATAATAAAGTAAAAGAAGTTAACAAGAACATCTACGCGTTTTGAATAAAATATATCCTTATAAATATAAAACTGACAAGTAATAAAGAAACGAACATTGCACAAACTACAGAAAAAAAGAAATATATCATAATTTTACAATAATTTTAATTTTATTGATTTTGTTTGTTTTGTACGCATTTAAATAAATTAATGTTGGGTTTTTTGCACTTTTTTTAAATTAAAACTATGTTAATATTTCATGTTACAGAATGTAATGTTTTTATTTTTAAATGGGACCAAATATAAAAATATAAAATAATGAATTCTTAAAGTATTATGGGAATACCTTGATTTATTAACTTATTGCCAAAGTTTATGTTACACACATTGTAATAGCATGTAAATATTGTAAATAAAAAACTTTTAACTTTACTAAACAAATTGGGCCCTGATGGCCGAGTGACTAGCGCTCGGTGCCATAGGTTTCGGGTTTGGTCCCGGCGGTGCCATTTATGTTTGTAGTGGTTTGGAATCCACTTTAAACAGTAAGTCCCTGTCTAATATGGCTGTTTATTTTAATATTTAAATTTAAAAAGGGTGTGAAAAACATTTACCGCAAAGCTTTTACAAAATTTAACTTGTTGAAGTCCCTAAAGTATTAAATGATATGTTGAACGAACTGCAAAATATCTTTTACTTTCTAAAATTTCCCAAAGCAAAAGTAAGACAACGTAAAACCAACTTGAAATTAAATGGAGACTTTAAAAATAGTATTTAATTCAATTTGCCATTAAGTTTCCATAACAATAAACAGATTTTTAACCATTAGAAATAAAATCATTCTATTATTCAGGTAATTTTCAAATAATGAAATAAAAAAAATTCATGTTTTTAACTTTTTTTGTTTCAAAATTGAAAAAAAAAAACAAATTCGTGTCTTGTTAAGAGTTTTCATAATTCATTTATCCTACGTTAAAAATCCTCAAATGTTATTAGTTATTAGGCTCAAAAGGTTTATAGTTACGTAAAAAAGGCATACTATCAATTTTTTTAATTTTTTAATAACTAGTATTGCATTAAAAACTCACAAATTAAGTAAAAATTTTCAATACTATAATATATTAAAAATGATTTTATAGCTTTTATATATGGGGAAAAAAAGACAGATACAATTTCAGTTTCAGAAATGAAAGGAAACATACATCCCTTAGACATTTAAAAAACCAAAAAAATAATAAGGAAAGGAAGAGCTTTTATTTCTGATCCTTTTCAACAAAAGAGTAATTGGAGCAAATGCAAAATGCTGGCATAAATAACTTTTTTAAAGAGAAAAATAACAATGCTGAATATCAATTTCTTAGTAAAATACTAAGCAATATTAGTAAATAAACTAAATAAATACTTACTTTATTTACTAATATTTGTTAGTATTAGTAATAATAAATACTTATAATAATAAACTGAAGTAAATACTTACGTAGTAAAATACTAAGAAAAACTTTCTTAATAAAATTGAAAAAAATAGTACTTAGTAAATTAAAAATCTGTAGAATATTGGTAACAAACATATCGTTAAAAGTGTAGCATTTTAGTGTCTTCCTGATTTAAATAATAATTAGTAAAAAAAAATATTAATAAGCAAATCTTTAATTACCTTACTTCAACTTAATTGAATAATGTTGCATTTTTAAAAAATAAAAATGTAAATCTTAGTCACACTAAAATTTAACAAAAAAAAAGAAAAGTATTCAACTAACATTAACTGTTAACTGTCATCATTTAACTGTTAAAACCCAAACTATCATCCAAATACAGAACACGATAAAATGAATATTTTTGTTAATTACAGGCATAAATTCCAAATAATCAACAATTAATTAATCATAGTATTTCAGTTTGTTGGATATTTCAATTTTATATAAATATTGTGCACACTTTCACTAATTTCTTTCTTTTAACATGTGTTCTATTTTTGGAACATCGTTGTCCACCGTAGTTCAGCAACGTAATCGAAAACTATTTTTAGTACTGTAGTTCCAAATGCACTGAAAGTAATTTCAATTTAGTGTTACTATTTTGGTAGAATATAATTTATACATAAATACAATTTTAATTTAGAAATATACCAATTACTTTAACATGGAAAAACTCTTACAATCTCCATAACTAGCCTCATAGAAGGTTAAACACGATGAAACTATTTTTAATTCTATTACAGTAATGGGACACCTATAATAATTTTTCGCTAACATAATCTATACATGTAAAGCAAGATATATGTTTATAGATCTTCGAAATATAACACTTTGAGGTCGAATGGTATTAAATCTAGTTCATTATTCTTTTTATTTTACACATAACAATCATTAAAAATTATATACTTTAAATTAAATAGAATTAGTTTTAACGTGTGAAAACAATGCATTAATAAAGTAAATTTTTAATATAATAAATGTTTGTTACAGTCCATTTTCATAATAATTATAATCACTTAACTCGATAGAAGAAACGCTACAGTTTTATACATATGTTTTCAAATTAAAATGTACCGAAATAGAACACGTGTTAAAAAAAAGAAATTATAATGTGGATTTTATTTATAGAAAATTTTAAATAAAAAAACTTTATAAGTATTTTAATTCTTCGAATAATGAAATAATACTTAAATGAATATGATGAGAAAATATTTATAAAACGTCTTTTTAGAAATATTCATCATCATCATTGGCGTAACAGCCCTTAGTGGGTCCAAAAGCCGTCTACCTACTGACAGATTACGAGACAGGAGATGTTTTCTTTTACGGGTAAGATTGTCAGCCCTATGCCCAACGCTCTACAGTTATATTAGACCGGGACATACGATTTAAAGTGAATTTTGAACCACTACAAACATCTACAGCTCCGCCAGGACTCGAATTCGAAGCATGCGGCACCGAGAGCTAGTCACTCGGTCATCAGGCTCCTTAGAAATATTAAGATCTTAAAATCAATTATTTTAAGTTCCTACATTAATTTGAGCTTTTTTAAAACTTAATAAAAGAAAAACTTACTTTTAGTAATTACTAAAACTTAACATTTAGTTAAGATTTACTTTTTGAAATTTTGTTATATCTATTCAGACATGGATTACTTTAGATAATTATTAATAAAAAAGAAAAATATTTTTTAACCCATATACAGATTTTATCAACATTCAAACAATGAAGAACTATAAAAAGTTTACCATTTAGCTGTACATTTATCATTAGCTTTGTATTATCTACTTTCAAATCAATATGCATGTATACAAATATATAGATATAATGCATGTTTTCTCACTGTGTGAACAGAAAGTTATTTATGTATACCAGCACGAGATGTTTGTTTAGGTTGCATCAATAGCTAATAATTTCTTTTTTGACGACTTTATTTGACCTCGATTTTGAGCCGAGATTCAACGTGAATCGGCGTGCACTTTGAAAGCCATCCCTGCCGATGACTTTTTAGCATGCATTGAGATTGAAAATAAAGTTAGTATAAGTGCATTGTGTCCGGAGGGGATTACTTTGAAGGCGATGAAATAAATTTGGAAGAATAAATAAAGAGTTTTTAAAAAATAATTGGTCTTACTTTTTAGGCACAATAGTATAACAGCAAGAAAATGTTTGTTTAGGGTTTCGCTCCAATAACTAATAATTTCCTTTTTTTTCACCATGATTTTGTGTCGATTGAAGAGATTCAACGTGAATCGCCCGCTTTGAAAACCATCCCTGGCGATTACTTTTTGCATGCATTGAGGATTGGAAAAAAAGTTGGCATAAGTGCATTGTGTCCGGAGGGAGATTACTTTGAAGACGATGAAATAAATTTGGAAGAATAAATAAAAGAGTGTTTGAAAAAAAAAAATGGTCTTACTTTTGGTATACCAGCACGAAATGTTTGTTTAGGTTTCGCTCCAATAACTAATAATTTCTTTTTTCCTTTTTACCTTCGAAGCTCCTGCGTTCATGCACATCAACCAACGAAGCCAAGAAAATTGCCTTCAACTGTAAAAGCTATTTAGGAAGTTTACTTTATCCAAAAAAGAAAAAAAAAAAGCTATAAGAAAAACAAAACAAGATTAACACGGGAGAGCATCCAGATACGAAAGAAAAAAAAAAATCCAACAAAGTATGGCAAAAAAATTACTTTTCTTGCACGGCGCTAAATTTGAATAATTACGGGTAAAAATAAAAACGTCTTAGTGCCATATTGGCCACGCCATAATACAGTCTGAGTAATTCATTATGCAAATCACGTCTTTCTTCAGAGTGGAAGGAAAATTATCTGACCTTCATTAAAAGTGGCGGGGTTTCGCTTTAAGAGAGAGAAGAAAATGAAAGAGAAAAAGTAAAAAAAAGAAACTCTGTTCTGAGCGATTAGCCATTGAAAGAGCAAGCAAATGCCCGGGCTTCATTAAAAGCAAATCTGTAAAAAGGAAGTAATTAATACGGGGGAGGTAATTTTCTTGTTCCCTTTTGACACCTAGACACATTACTCTATGTTCTTCGCAGCTTCGGATCTCTACCTCCTCGTCTTTATTCACGAAACAAGAAAAATGTGAAAGACATGATATAAATCCGCAGATACAGACACCGATAGCCTATGTTGGAAAAGATGAAGGATACAGAGTAGCAAGAGATAGGATTTAATTGTAGCAGATAGTTCATTTGAATATATGGTGAATAAAGGTGTTAAAAGTGAGAATTTATGATGGTAACTTTTTTTTATCAATTTCCATAGCAAAGAGAAATTGTTAAATATATTTAAATACAATCGTTAATATTTTTAATATACATACATTAATATATTTTTACATTCCTTCTATTAGCTCACACTCTCCCTATATATATCTTGTTCAAATTTTCAATCGTTCATAAAATTATTTTTATTCACCCACTCAAGTTCAAATAATTTTTTTTTAAACTTGTAGTGGATGACACTGGATGTTAATACAGTTTTTCAAATATTAATTAATTCATTAAATTTAATTAATTTTAGTTTTTTTAGATTTAAGTTGCATGTATCTACCAATAGATGGCGCCAGATAAACTTAAAAAAATGAATAAAAATTATTTATAAAGGACTTTCTGCAATAGAGTGAAAAAAAAGTAGGAATTGACTTAAATTTTTTTTTTATATTACTTGTTTTTTATCAATTTCCATAGCAAAGAAAATTCGTTAAATGTATTTAATTACAATCGTTAATATTTTTAGTATACATATACTAATATATTTTTTATATATAGTATAGAGTGATGTGTAAGAGCACAGAAGTTGAGGGTAAAAGCAAAAAGAAATTAGTAGTTATTGGAGAGAAACCTAAACAAACATTTCGTGCTAGTATACATGAATAACTTTTTGTCACACAGTATGGAAAACATGCATCAAATCTATACATTTGTATACATACATATTGATTTGAAACTCGACACAAAATGAATGAGAAATGTAAAGCTAAATAGTAAACTTTATAGTTCTACATTGTTTGATTATTAATAAAATCTGTATATGGGTTTAAAAATAACATTAGATAACTATTAAAAGAAAAAGACAAAGTAATACAAGTCTGAATAAATATAACAAACTTCAAAATCTGTAAAAAAGAAGTAATTAATATGGGGAAGTAATATTCTTGTTCCTTTTTGGACACCTAGATACAGTACTCTATGTTCTTCACAGCTTACCTCCTGCGTGCATTTTTCTTGTTTTGTAAATAAACACAAGACATGATATAAACCTGCAGATATAGACACCGATAGCATCTGTAGGAAAAGATGGAGGATACAGAGTAGCAAGCGATGGGATTTAATTGCAGCAGATATTTCATTCGAAAATGTGGTGAATAAAGGAGGTAAAAGTGAGAATTTATGATAGTACTTTTATTTTTATCAATTTCCATAACAAGGAGAATTTGTTAAACATATTTAAATACAATCGTTATTATTTTTAATATATATATTAATATATAGTATATATAGAATGGCGTTCATCAGCGCAGAAGCTGAGAGAAAAAGAAATTATTAGTTAGTCGCTCTACGGTCATCTTGTGTATACTTTTGGCTAAACAGACTGGGACATACAGTTTAAAGAGGATTCCGAACTACTACAAACAACCATGGTACCGCCGGTACTCGAACCCGAAACCTGTGGTACGAAGCGCACCGCTAGCCACTCGGCCATTCAGGCCTTTTATTAGTTATTGGAGCGAGACCTAAACAAACATTTCGTGCTGGTATACATAAATAACTTTCTGTCACACTGTATGAAAAACATGCATTATATCTATACAATTGTATACATAATATTGATTTGAAACTATTCACAAAAAGGAATGAGAAATGTAGAACTAAATAGTAAACTTTATAGTTCTAGAGTGCATTGTTTGAATGTTAATAAAATCTATAGATGGGTTTGAATATAATTTTGTCTTTTTCGTATTAATAATTATCTAAAGTAATGCAAGTCTAAATAAACATAACAAACTTCAAAATCTGTAAAAAGGAAGTAATTAATGTGGGGAGGCAGTTTTTTTTTGTTCCTTTTTGACACCTAGACATATTACTCTGTGTTCTTCGCAGCTTCGGATCTCTATCTCCTCGTCTTTATTCACGAAACAAAGAGCAGTTTTGTATTTTTCTTGAAGACATGATAGAAATCCACAGATAGAGACACCGATAGAATTGGAAATATGGTGAATAAAAGGAGGTAAAAGTGAGAATTTATGATGGTACTTTTATATTTATCAATTTTCCATAGCAAAAAGAATTTGTTAAATATATTTAAATACAATTGTTAATATTTTTAAAATATAGTCCATAAGTCGAAATATTCTCTTTTTTGACAATTATAGCAAAATAAGTCAAATTTTTGTAAGTGTTAATAAATATGTTAGTACACCTAGATAATAGATGCAATGCTATACATAGCTTAAATATTTAAAAATATATAAATTGTTACAGATTTTTCCCCAAATTTATTAATAAAAGTACTGAACTCAAAATATTTAAAACTAAAAATCATTCAAAATCAAAAATGAAACGTAAAAACATTTGCTTACTTGTAAAAAAAAAATATATATACTATTATTTCATAAATTGTTTTGAAAAGTTAGAGAATTTTCTAAGTAAGAATAGTTGCGATTTAATTCTTTGTTACATTAAAGGATATAAAGAAAATACTTGACATCATAAATCCTTTACAACGTAGAAATATAAAATTGATCGTACAGAATAATTTTTTTATATTTTCAAAGGCCTTTATTTTTTTGAAACATTTCTTCCATAATTATAAAAAAGGATAAAGAAATTATTTATAGATATAAAAATACTTTTACTAAAGATAAATTTTACAGAAATAATACTGATAGACAAAATTTAACTTTTTTTTGTCTGCTGATTGAATAAGAATGGTTTGTTAATTATGAAATATTTTGCTCTATTTCAAATTCACAAAGCATTTTTTTTTTTTTTTTGTAGCGGTTATGTTTTTTTTTTTGTATTAATTTAAAAAGTGTTCGTCTTGCTATAGTTATTAGTTTCATTTAATTTAATTATACGTATTAATCTAAATTAAAATGAAGTTTAACGATTTTCTAGTGGTTTATACTATATATTGCTTGAGGAACTTCCATTTTTAATGTCCAGCAATGGTCTGCAAATATATTTGGAATTTCACTTTTTTTCTGATATTTGGATTTCATTTTTGCACAGTTAAAATATCTTGGTGGAATCACGCCTTATGTTTGCCGCTCACACAGCAGAGATTTACAGGAAAGAAGTCCAAGTTTGAATTCAAAAATAGTTTTTAAGGACATATTACATCTCAGAGTTTTATAATATTAAAGTTCTGACTACTTCTCCAGTTTTTTTTTTATTGGCGACAAATTCAGTCATGACTTCTTTAAAAGACATCCATGCAGATTTTGAACCCATTCAAACTTTCCTCAATGTCATGATCTTTCATAAGAATATTTATGGGCCTACAAATGAATATATTCTTTTTTTTACTTCAGTCTCACTGTTTCTAGGAAATTTGTTTTTTAAGTACAGGACCAGCTTTTACCCATCGCCTTAATAAAATTTTCATTAATCCGAGTTTGATGTGCAAGGGAGGAAGACATACGTGTTCAGGAATTACAAGTGGTTTAGTAGTAATGTTTTTTTGGTGCAATTATCAAAATTTTTTAAGCCATATCTTCTTGAGAAAATAATTTTTGCGGTGTCTGCGATTCCACTCACATAAAAAACAAAAAAATTTAGTATATCCTTTTGGTTTGTCACTCTACTGTCATTTTGTGCACATTTTAGGCTAATCAGACCTACAGATTAACCTGGATTCCGAACCACTAGCACACATCCATGCCACTGCCAGGATTCGAATCTGAAGCCTTTGGTACCAAAAGCCAGAGCGCTAGCCAACTGATCACTAATTTATCCTTTTGAGACTTAATAAAAGTGCTTGTATTTCATGTCAAATCATATGGGCTGCATATATTTCAAGAATGTTGCTTGTATTTCATCTTCGACAGCAAACTCTTCATGTTCCATTACATATCTTTCATATGGGCTGCATAGGCAACTGGACAACAATTCTGCCCGATTATCTGAAAAGTTTTGATCACGAAGTAGATCCTTCAGTTCAGGCTGATTGATTCTATGAGGTTCTGTAGACGTTCTATCAAAATCTGATCTTCAATGCCTTTTTTCTGGACTAAATTCTGCCAATGAAGATTTACAATTTTTTTGAACAATTTTCATGCGGCTTTGTGATTGGAAGTTCGTCACTGTGAGGAACAGGCCTGATAGTTGAATGGAGATTGTTGGATTTAATGGTAGTCTGAGCCTTGCCTGTAATTTCCGCAATTTTTGTAATACAGAATAACAATATGAGGAGTAGTCCTTTGATTCCCTCTATACAACTGGAAATACAATGTATGTCGCGACTTTCCGTTAAGCGAATCATCAAGTATCATTACACAAGACGCAAAGCAAATATAAGGGGCCCGAGATTTCTCCTGATCACAGATTTGACACCCAAAATAAAGTTCATATGCCTTTTTTTTTTTTAATAAGGTAGTAATATTTCTTTCGGACTTAAAAGTTAGTGCACCACACACATAACATGAATTGTTCGGATGTTTTTTCCAATTTCGCATCCTTTTAAGGAATCTATTCGTAAAAAATAGACACTTGAACGTAAAGTAAAGACGAGTAGTTCACATTACAAATTAGTATAAACACGTTTGTAACATGAGACGCGGATCTAAATTAAACGGAAGTAACTGACATAAACAACTCGCCGAGATTATCAAGATTGCTAGACATGTTTTGACAGATTTGTCGTTTATTTGATAACTTTATGGAATCTATGTTATCATACATTGCTGGCGGCCATCTTCTTTTAATAAAACCGCAACTGAATAGAGTAACATCAAACAAAACACTTTACTATCTGTAATATATATGTAAAATTCTTTTAAAAAATAAGCCCGGTGAGCAATTTTTGTGGTTAGCGCTTTCGGTTTTAGCGCATCAAAATACATAAGAAATAACTAAAATTATCCATTTAACAAAATTAATGCCGGCCAGTTAATTGAAGATAAATATTTGGCAAAAATATAGTAATTTTAATAAAGAAGCCTAAATCCATGCCATATATTCATATAAAGGTAATTTAAAACATTTGTTTATTAAATGGACGAGTGAATAACTTTTTTGTTTCAAAGGAAACTTATTTAAATGAGTTTACAGCAGCTAACCCATTCGTGGGCCAGTAATAACATTTGCAACTAACTTGCAGGAGATCTCAGATTCGAATCAGCCAAAAGGGCCAATTGCAGTTCCTGCTTTGAGACACGGGGAGATTCGATGACGACTGTCACAACATTTGTAAAGCATCTTGCATCAATATTCAAGTTATCTGGTGGGAGTTTTCCCAAGTTTTGTCCTGAATGACACTGTTTATACCGGGGCCGTAACTTCTAAAAGTAATCCCATCAATTTTTTCATAAATGGACTGTTAATAGCATGCATAGGTGGATAGTATGCATATCATCCACCGATGTTCAAAAAAAATAGAAATTTCAATTTAGAGATTTGTTAACGACATATTCTTTTTATTAAAATTAATTAAAAAATATTTGATGATGTCTGAGCACATTTATGACATAAAAAAAGTAAACATTTTTCCAACTAATAAAAAAAGTCTCTTCAGAGCCAATAAAATATTTAAGAAAATGTGACAGAACTCAATTTAAAGCATTTAGTATACTGCATCATTAATATTTTTTGCATTTGTTTCTTCAAATTACCCATTTCTTGTAACGATGCATAAGAATTGCGCTCCGTTTTATGTTAAAACTTTCTTTGTTTCCGTGCATATTAGATTTACTTTGCTTAACCAGAATAAGATGTTTTAGGATTTATAGCACAAGAGTAATTCAAGAGAAAGAATGGTTGGGGCCCATTAGATTATTACCTGAATAAAGGGCAACAGCTAAGTAATGCTCTCTAATTACAAGCTTATGTAATCTTATTTAGCCACAATGGCCAGTTCCTGCATATCAATTAGGATTATTCAGAACAAGGCTTAAGGTCAAGGCTGTGCTTCACTGTCACATAAGTATTGGAGAAAATACTGGTTTTTCGTATAAATAAACGTATTTATTTCTTTTTCTTTTCGGATTCCCAAAATCTTGAGTAAAACATAGAAATCTTGAGGAGAACATAGAAGTTTTACCTTAATTACAGAAGTTTCGTAAGTGAAATGAAATTTATATTTTCTACATAAAATGGTTATGAAACTTGTTTGCAGGTTATATGTGGGCATGATTATAAAACATACATATCTAATTTGTAAAGTTTTCTGTTTTGAATTTGTGATGTTTAATAAATTACTATTTTTTATTGTTAACATACATGATAAAATTCATTTCAATAAAAATTTGGTTTATTTTAAAATGATTTTGCAATTTTTTTTTTATTTATTGTGGAAATAAATAAATATGCTATATTTTATTTATTGTGGAAATATAATTAAACATTTTTTAATTATATTTCCACTTTTAACAAAGTAAAAGTAAAAATATAATTAATAATTAATTGTTAATTTCTTAATTATAATTGATTATTAATTTGTCTTGCGATTATTAATAAAAATTTAGTTGTGCTATTTGTTTGTTTATCTGGATGATTTGCGATATTTTATAATTGAAAGTTCTTCTTAATTAACATTCATTTGTAGAATATAATGCAAATCATATCATGCATATTTGCAAATCATGCAGATAAACTAACAAATAACACAACTAAATTTTCATCCATCAAACTGATCTCAAATATTATTGAATTTCTCCAATAACACTAATACAAGAACAAGTTTTAATTTATTTAAATAAAAATATAATAATCGGCAGAAAATTAATTTGTTTCATAACTATTTATATCAGAATCTCTCAGATAATTGCGGCCACATGGCCAATTTGTTAGCCGCTCTGGCCGTTCGTACCTAAGGCTTCAGGTTCGAATCCCTGGCGGTGACATGGATGTTTGTTAGTGGTTCGGAGCTTGGTTAAACTGTAGGTCCCGGTCTAATTAGCCCAAAGTGTGCAAAAAATGACCGTAGAGAGACAAACCACACCTCAAGCAATTCGTGACATGTAAATATGGTAAAGTTCCACTGCATAAATCTGTATTTAAAAAAATACTTCAAGGTGTACGCGCAAAAAATAGAATTTGGAAAAAAATTAAGCGTCAGTGTATCCTAAATGTGTGATATGTTTTCATTCTTAATTTAGTGAAACATATCAATGACCATATATGCGTAAACAATATTTTTGAATTTTTATTACTTTTTTATACTTCTTAATAGCTGTCAAAATAAAATGATATACAAAAATATTATTTTAATTTCCCCAGGTTTAAAAAAATACTCATCGAAAAGGTTAAGTAGAAAATGTCGAATACAAATTAGCCATCTCTATTTCGTGGGGAAAAAAAATTCAATCGTTTTCTAAGACATGTTCTAATTTGCGAAAACAGACACCCCAGAAAGAAAACCTAGGAGACAATCTAAGAATATTGTACTTTCTAGACAGGAACAACTCGACTTCTAGCGTTTTCTAATTACCTCCGTTAAATAAACAAGCAGTAGACAGATTACTATTGACACAGCTCTTGATCTATGATGTAATCTGTACAATAGTCGTCCAGCTGCTTGCTTCTGAATGGCGGCCTCCAAATTAAAGTTTTCAGTAAAAAAAAGGGGGAATAAATAAAAGTATATGCTGAGGATAATTATTTACTTTCCTTTTATCCGTGAAATAAATATTTTTTCAAACGGTGAATTTTTTTTTTTTTATTCTTATGCATAGTAGATCGCAAATGATTGGAAAAGTTCTAAGTAAATTGCCAATAAAGACATATACCAACAATTGAATTTGAATAAAAGCATAGCAGTAGATTGTTTTGAAAACTTCATTTTCCTATTCTATAGTAAATCTTGAAATAAATTGATTAATACGAAAAGAATACCAATGAATATTTCATTTTGTCAAATGAGAATCAGGAGATTTAAAGTTAACTTTTAAAAAATTTATCATATTTAAATAATTAAGTGGAAAATAAAATGATTAAAATTTTTGTTTACAAATCAATTTTTAACAATAAGTTTAAAAATCTTTTTATAATAAATAAGAGAAACGTTTTGCATGTTTTTATGGGTATTAATAATAATTAACAAACAAATGAAATGTTCAAATTTATTCTATAAAAATAAATTATGTTATGACATTAATAAAATATCTAAAGTGTTTGTTTTATGAATAAACACTTGTTTACTGAAAAAGTAATTTTAATATGCTTTGTTAATCGATAAAATGTTTTGTTACACCCAGCAGATTTTTATCGTACTACTTTACTGTAATTATTTGATGCATTTGATTCTTATCTCTTCACTTTTATTCTAGTTATTCGCAACTGTTCATCAGAAGAATTAAGTTATTAAATATTTTTCAAATGGTAATTTTTTTTTTTTATTCTTATGCATAATAAATCGCATTGAAAAGTTCTAAGTAAATTACCAATAAAGACATTTGTTGACAATTGAATTTGAATAAAAGTATAACAGTAGATTGTTTTGAAAACTATTTCCTTTTTCAATACGTAAAAATCTAAAAATAAATTTATCAACAAAAATTGATTACCAATAAATATTTCATTCTGTCAAACGTGGATTAGCAGATTTAAAATCACGCTTAATTAAAAAAACAAAACGATTTAATAATTAAATGAAAATAAATGATCAAAATTTTTTATTTACAAATCAGTTTTTAATAATAACTTTAAAAAAAAACCTTGTTATAATAAATAAGAGAAACGTTTTGCAACTTTTTATGGGTAATAATAATTAATACTCAAATCAAAATGTTTAAATTTATTCGAACGTTCTATAAAAACGTTCTAATAATAAATTATGTTACGACATTAACAAAATATCCAATGTATATGATTTATCTATAAGCCTCTGTTTACCGAAAAGTAATTTTTTTGTGGATAAAATGTTTTGTTATACTAGCAGATTTGTATCATACTACTTCAGTGTAATTATTTGATTCTTATCTCTTCACTTTTGTTCTAGTTATTCGTAACTGTTTATCAGAAGAAATAAGTAATTCAAGTTATTTATGTTTGACTAAGTATTGAATTTATCACAACATATCACTATATTATGTAACGTCATTTCATTTTCTCAGCAAATTCTTTTGCTTTACGAATCATTGTTGTATTGTTAAACATTAAGATACAATATCTTTAAAAAGGTTCTTTAATTCTGAGAATTAAGTTGCGTCACCAAAAAAAAAAAAAAAAAGGAAACAGCTGATTTTCAATTCAAATAAAATAATGTTTCACGTTTACGTTTTTAATTCGTAATATATGTTATGAATAGTACTGATAATTAATATATGTTATTGACAATTAATATCTGTTACAGTTTTTAAAGTATAATGACGTTCAAAGCAATAATAATTGATAAAAATGAAAATAAATAATTTTTTTCAATTGAATAAGAAATTGAAATTAAAGGAATTCAATGATTTTCTATTCACAATCGGGTTTTTCAAGTTACATATATAAAGAAAAAATATTAAATGACTTTAGATGAATCTTACATAAAAAATAAACAATAAATGTTTAAATGTCAAATCTGGATTTCCTTATTATTGTCTTTGCTTCTTAAAATATTGACGAATTTTTAAAATATTATATAAATATTGGAGTAGTTTATTATGTGGTTTATGTCAAAATAAATTTTTTGCATGCAAAGATTTTGAAGTTTCTGGTAATTAAATTAATCAAATCAACAACAACAACAAATTGTTACATTTTTTCATTTGAATGCTATTTGTAAATGAGTGTTAATGAGTGAGTGTTTACTTAGCAAACTTTGAGCTACTTATTTTTAAAAATTATAAAAATCTTGCTTCAAATGCGTAATATAAGTTTTTGAAGACAATATTCAGACTGTTTCAGACTATTTAGATTGATTTGGATGAAAAATATTAAAAAAAAAAAAAAGAAACAAAAATCAATAATAAAGTTAAAACAAAATTTTAAATAATATAATTATTAGTTGTTTTAGATTTAATGATATCAAATTCCGTAGTCACTCACAGAAAATGAATGATACAATAATAGAAACAAATATAATGAAAAGGAAAACATTATGCTATTTTTTGCTATTTCAAATACTTGATTAAATGATAAATATCTGATTATAAATAATTTACCTAAAAACTTATGAATGAATGATTTCCGAAATATCATTCATTCATAATGGATAAAAATAAATTATTTTCTATAATAATTGAATTTAAAAGTAAATAAAAATAAATCAGCTCCAATAAAAAAAAAAAAAAATATTAGGCAAAGATTTAAAGAAGACATGAATAAAAAAATGCAGTGTAATCTGATATTAATCTTTTAAACTATCAAAGAAAATATGTTGTTTACGCAAATGCAGTAAATATTTAATTTCTTTACGTAAATATCCCTAATAAATCCTTTAAACATGAGAAGAATATTCTTGGATCTATTTAATTTGGTTTCAATATAATGGTGTGGCTGGATTCTTAGGCAATTTTAATGGAAAAAACACAACTCATAAAAAAATTCAAACTAAATTAAAAAAAAAAAAACAATGAGATATTTATACTGTCAGTTAATCAAGAGTTTTATTCATTAAAAAATTAATAAAACTATAAAGCAAATGATTTCGTTTGAGATTAATAGAATTCTAAAACTTATGTATTATAGAAGTACGAATTTTATCATAGTATATACTCAAGATTAACTTGCTAACAAATTTTTATCTTATAATACATGAAAAATATTTAGTTAAATACCATATCATGTATTAGTCACGTTATCATTTTATCTAAAAAAAAAAAAAAGAAAAAAAAAGAAAACTTGAATCATTCGAAATTAAAAAGGAACACTTAACTTTTTAGAATAAAAGGTGTGTTTGTTATTTAGCCGACTGTGGTAAAGTATAATCTTATTTATATATGACGTAATTTATTATTTAGTCAATGACAGCACTTTTAAAAATAGTTTATCTAGATAAAATGTCTTTCAATGTCCTTGGATTATTTTCAAACTTTCAAATCTTGTTCAGAACTGAATAACCGCATCCCAGTTTTGGATTACTCTTATTATTTCTTGGTTATATTTTTAAAGTACTTTACTATTAAACAATCAAGAAAAAAATTTCTACCATTGGTGATCAATGCAAATTTTGAATTTCACACCATGCATTTTACATTTAATAAAAATTATAAATAAAAGTGTTATAAAAAAATGTGTAATTACCCCAAAACCAAATTTTTAAATACTTCATCAAAAGCCTTTTTGCATCTTGCCATTCAAGACATTAAAAATTAAGACATAAAATTTTAATGTCCTAATGTTTAAATATACAGCCGCTTGAATTTGTATTGATGATTCAAATTAAGATAATATTTTTTAAAGGGATGTTCTTCTGTTTTAGTTCATTATGAACTCTTTTAGTTCTAAAGAATAAGATTCATTATCTTTTTATATTTATTCTAGCGCAAATTCCCAATAATTCTAAATAAAACATTATTCATTAAAAGACAAAATTTTGTTTAAAAAGTTCAAATATAATTTTAAAAAATCGACTTTAGTAGCTCTTTCTGTTTACTATAAATTTTATTGGTGTATTTCATAAAAAAACATTCTCTTTTTTTACAAAAAAAAATCTATATCAAAAGATAAGACTGATAAATAATCGCTTCATCTCTTCATTTATCTTTTCTCTTTATCGTGTATTTACGCAAGCACAATAAATAATTTAGAGCTTACAAGGTATTCACTAAACATTACTATTTATATCAAAATAAAATTACTAATTTTATGTCTTTACGCCTAATTTAAGCAATATTTTGGTTAGCTACAAAATACTGATTGCGATCTTTTTAGACTAATTAATCAATACAAAAATTATCAAAGAAAATATTTTAGTTATCTTAAATGGCAAAAATTATTTAACTAAATATTTTCTATTGAAAAGTAAATAATTTTTTTTTAAATCCACTTAAGAATCCTTTCATTATTGAAACAATGTTTTTAAATCTAAAACATAACTGTTTAATTTAATTAAAAATTATAATTTAATTATTGGTATAGTTTATTATACAAAATCCTTAATATGTTTAGTGTTTTAAAAGAACTACACTAATGAAAATAATTATGAGTAATGAAACCAAAAGAAATTTTTCCCACCAATAAAAATAACGCATAGTTTGAGGGGGTAGAATTTTTCCCAAACGATTTAATTGAACACAGAAAAGATTCAAAAATTCTATAAGAACAGAAAAAGATTCTAAATTCGAATGGTTTTAAAGAACATATTTTTAGTTCTTAATTAAAAAACGAATTATAGAAAGTATATTAATGAAAAGTGAAAATTTAAAAAAGCAATTGAAGATTATGCTACGATTTTAAAATAGAAAAGTTTTAATAATATTTTAATTTGGTACGAATGTTTTTAATAGTCAGTATTTAAGTTTATAAACTTTTAGGTGTATCAACATTTGGGAAAGGTAATACATTGACAGCTTTTTTTCCCCAAGTAAATCGATTTATTAATTTAGGTAAGTATTCTTACGGAATTTCTGTACTTTGCTATTCCGTGGAAGAGACACACCCCCGAAACCTTCATTGTGATTGAAAGGTGGGATACAAAGTAAACAATATTTGCATGACAGAATTTTTTTTTTATGCGAATAGGGATGGTAAAAAAAAATGACCTTTACATTAAATAAACATAATTCTGATTTTATTTTCATAGACATGAACATTAAACATAGAAAAAAGATTCTAAATTCGATACGAACGGAAAATTATTCTAAATTGAACAGTTTTTAAAGACTATATTTTTTAGTTCTTATGGAAATATATAAAATATATATTTCATATAATTTAATATATAATTTATCGAAATATGGAAAATATAGTAATGAAAAGTGAATATTTAAAAAACAAATGATTATGCTATGTAAGCTATGAAATTACAGTTATTTCAAAACTAGAGGATGGAACTTAATTAAAAAAAACAATATATAATTCGCAACTTAAGGAAAAGTAACTCATCTGAATATATAAATGTATACATTTGTAAAATATTTTTTATACCATCAAGTACGGTATATTTCCAAAACTGCCATAAAATACATTGATTTGTTTACATAATTTTTGATGCTAATTAATAATACTTATATTCATATTATATTCTGCTGCAATTTTAAAAACTTTTAAACTAGATTCTAAAACTGTGAATATGAATTTTAAATTACTATACATATTTTACATAAAAATTCATTAATTTTATTAATAAAAGTGGTATATCTATCCATTACATATTTACCACAAAAATCAACTTCACATTAACGTTTATTAATGAGAATTTTATTTGAAATCTACAGTCTACGTTGAAATCTACGTTTTTTTTTTATATAAAACGTAAAAAAGGTTTAAGAATAGATTAGTTTTCGAACACTTGCACAGATCATTCCCAAAACATTTACCACACTAATTTTGTCAACCAATTTTTAAAAAACAGAAACAAAGACAGCATTCAGAACACTTTTATAAATAACAACCCTCCACACTACCAGAGAGATAGAGAGAGGAGACATTCACTTTGTGTGGAGAGCGGTGACCACCAAACCGTTTGGCCCTGGTTCAAAATGCCTATGCACCGCGGAAATTCAGGTCACTTTATAACACCCGATAAACCTTCCTTCCGCAACATATGGGGCAGCAGGCGGAAAAGCCAGTACACTCTGCTGCGAGCCACTACACTTCACCCAACCCGATTTGTTTATCTTTTCGGGGGCCCTACATCCACACAGGAATCGGGGGTCCCTATCTGAACCAACAACAAGAAACCGAAACCGACAACAACAGAATAGGTAGAGGTGGTATACTGCATGTTAGGAAAAGATTTTTACCTTTGCCAGTTTGAAATGTTCCGGCCGCAACTGCTCCTGTACCGTGTCGATGTCGGTGGTACTGGCAGAGTCTGGCGCATTGTCCAAAGTGGTGTGGGGGTCCGATTTATCCTTCTGGGACTGGTAACCGGAAGAGCCAGGCCTGAGTCCATCCAGTACCCCTTTCAGCCGCTTCATTTCAGTGTTCCTTTTGGTTTTTCTTCAGGCGCACATTTCGTGTGGAATTGGCGTAGAGCAGCGAAAGCGTCGGGCCGAAGCAACTGCCCCTGTAGAAGCACAGGAGGGAATGCCGGGAAGCCTGCTCGGTGCCGGATCAATCAATACGCGGGGAGACACGTGACTTCATCCGCCACAGGTGCAGCCGCCTCCTTCCTTGCTGCAGCAACGTCACAGCGCGCCAAGGGTTGCCGCCGCCCTCGACATTTGGCGACCGAAAATCGCACCAAGTCGTTTCTTCCCCATTATGGATTCCGACCCACGATCGCGCCCGATGCTTAAACTGGCAACTTCTCGAAAAGAGGATTTCGCACCTACAAGGAATACGAACGCAAGGGGATGGATTCCTGTTTAGCTGTTATATTTATGGCCATCTGATATCATATAAAAGATAATAAGCTGGATATTTGAATTATTAGAGCATTTTTTTTTTTTTATTTTCATTCTGACGTTCACCTAATCATTGCTATTGGAATTTTGAGAAAAAAAAAAAAAAAAAAATACTGCTTCAACTAATCGAATTGTAAATAATTAATTTTTAGAAACAATTATTTTTATAATTGATTTTTAAAATATTAATTCGTTTTGTTTATGAATAGGTGTATCAAATGAAATGTTATTTTTATAAGCGGATTTTTGTTTTGTAGATTATTTAATCTATAAAACAAAATAATTGCGAAAAGTAAATTTTAGATTAATTTCTGCTTAGCTGTATATTTATTGATCATTCGTGGCCATCTGATATCACATAAAAGATAATAAGCTGGATGTTTGAATTATTGAAGCATTTATTTAATTTATTTTTGTTTTTCATTCAGTGCTGGAATGTGTGGTAGACAAGAAAAAAAAAAAAAAAAAAAACCGCTTCACCTAATCGTAGTCGTTCACCTAATCGTATTGTAAATAAATTATTCTAAACAAATAATAATTCGTTTTGTTTATGAAATGGAACATTATTTTTCGAATCGAATTTTGTTCTGTAGATAAAACGATATCGTGAAAGGTAAATTTTAGATTATTTTCTGTATATTTATGGTTATTTGTGGCCATCTGATATCATAAAAAAGATAATAAGCAGGATATTTGAATTATTACAGCATTTTTTTTTTATTACAGCATATTGTTTTCCTTCAGTCCTAGGAGAAAAAAAAAATACAGTTTCACAATTAGTATTGTAAATAAATAATTTTTAAAAACAGTTTATAATTCATAATTTTATAATTGATTATGAATAGGTTTATCAAATGGAACATTCCTTTTCGAATCGGATTTTTGTTCCGTAGTTAAATTCGATATCATGAAAAGTAAATTTCAAATTAATTTCTGTTTAGATGTATATTTATGGCTATTTGTAAAACAACAAATAACATATAAAAGATAATAAGCTGTATATTTCAATTTTTACAGGGAAAGAAAATACCGCTTCATCTAAAGATATTGGGAATAAATAATAATTTTTAAAAGCAATTATTTTTATAATTGATTTTGAAAACAAATAATTTGTTTTGTTTATGGATAGGTTCATCAAATGGATGGAAAATTATTTTTCGAATCGGATTTTGTTCTGTATATACAAAAATGCAATTGTGAAAGATAAATTTTAGATTAATTTCTGTTTAGCCGTGTATTTATGGTTATTTGTGGCCATCAAATATCATATAAAAGATAATAAGTCGGATATTTGAATTATTACAAGCAGTTTTTAAATCTATTTTTGTTTTCATTCAGTGCTGGAATGTTTAGTAAGGAAAAAAAAAAAAGCTTTACCTAATCGTATTGTACATAAATAATTTTTAAAATAATTATTTTAATAATTGATTTAAAAAAGTATAATAATGCGCATTGTTTATAAATGGGTTTATCAAATGGAACTTTCTTCAAATCAGATTTTGTTCAGTAAATAAATACAATTGTGAAAGGTAAATTTTAGATTAAATTCTTTATATTTATGGTTATTTGTAGCCATCAAGTATCATATAAGCTGGATTTGAATTATTGCAACATTTTGTTTTGTTTTGTTTTTCATTCAGTGCTGGAATGTTTGGTAGGGAAGAAAAAAAAATACTGTTTCATCTAGTATTGGGAATAAATAATAATTTTTAAAAACAATTATTTTTATGATTAATTTTAAAAACAAATAATACTTCATTTTGTTTATGAATGGGTATATCAAATCGAACGTTATTTTTTGAATCGATTTTTCTCTGTAGATAAAGACAATTGTGAAAGGTAAATTTGGGATTAATTTCTGTTTAGATGTATATTTAATGTTATTTGTGGCCATCAAATATCACATAAACGATAATAAGCTGGATATTTGAATTATTACAACATTTTTATTTATTTATTTTTGTTTTGATTCAGTGCTGGAATGTTTGGTAGGGAAGGAAAAAAAACCGTATTCACCTAATCGAATTGAGAATAAACAATAATTTTTAAAAACAATTATTTTTATAATTAATTTTAAAAACAAATAATTTGTATGCCTATGAATATGTTTATCAAATGGAACATTCTTTTTCGAATCGGATTTTATTCTGTAGATAAATACGATATCATTAAAGGTAAATTATAGATTAATTTCTGTTTAGCTGTGTATTTATCGTTATTTGTAACCATCTGATATCATATAAAAGATAATAAGCTGGATATTTGAATTATTACAGCATTTTTTTTAAATTGTTTTTCATTCAGTGCTGGAATGTTCGGTAGGGAAAAAAAAAGAAGAAAAAAAAGTACAGCTTCACCTAATCGTATTGTAAATAAATAATTTTTAAAAACAGATATTTTCATAATTGATTTAAAAAAACCAAATAATAATTAGTTTGACTTATGAATGGGTTTATCAAATGGAACGTTATTTTTATAATCGGGTTTTCTTCTGTAGATAAATATGATAGTGAAAGGTAAAGTTTAGATTAATTTGTGTATATTTATGGTTATTTGTGGTCGTTTGATATCATATAAAATATAATGAGCTGGAAATTTGAATTATTACAGCAGTTTTATTTATTTTGTTTTCAATCAGTGTTGGAATGGTTGATGGGGGAAAATACTACTTCAATGAATCGTATTGGGAATAAATAATAATTTTTAAAAACAATTATTTTTATAATTGTTTAAAAAAATGATAATAATTCGTTTTGTTTATGGATGGGTTTATCAAACAGAACGTTATTTTTCTAATCGGATTTTGTTCTGTAGAATAAATACGATATCGTGTTGATAATTTCTTGAATTGAGGATTTTGGTTAGTTTAGTAGTTGATTTATGGTTTATAATAGTAGCCTGGCAAATAATTTATAGAAGATTATAAGTCAAATGTTTGAAAATTTTGTAATTGTTGGAATAAATTGCTTTCAAAAAATTCTGCTTCAAGAATTCATTCGGGAAAATTAATAATTTTTGATAATTTTATTTTAATTTTAATTCGTTTTGTTTCTTAAGATCTAATTCTAATAGTTTAACGCAATTCGTAGACATGAAATGTAACTTTCTCCAACCAGATTCACTTTTTAACACGTGATATAAACATGAGAGATTGTTTAGATTATATTTGAACTGGACTTGTAAGTCGGCATTTAATAAAGTATTATTGGATTATGGATTCTTATTACGAATAAATCGAGGAAGAGATAATTATCAGAATTCATGATCTTTTCACTGAAGAGGAATAAGATACATATATTTTGAATTCATGAATTTGTGTATTAATGTTTATTTGTATCTAATAATGTTCAGTAATTTGAATCAAATGCTTGAATTTTGCAACGAAGTTTCAGTTTTGTTTTTATTAGTATTAAATTACATAGGAATTTTTTTGTGAATTGCTATTGTAATTTTTTTAACTATTTGAAGGGGTTTATTTTTAAATCGTATAAAAGAATTGTAAATTTTTCATACATAATTTTTGTGTGAGAATTAAGTACACTGATCAAATTTTGAATTGGGCCATTTAGATACACGAATAAAATTTAGCTTGGCAATATTTGCAAGTAATGTTTGAATTACACAGAACTTAATACTGAATAAAAATAAGATTTTTAGAAAAATTACATTTCCTGTATTTGATCAGTATAAATATTTAATTTCACTTTTAAAAGTTTTAATCGCACAATTGTCTAAAAATATTTGAATTTACTACTTGATTTCAAATTCCTAATTTACTACTTGATTTCAAATTCTAATTTACTACTTGATTTCAAATTCCTAATTTACTATTTGATTTCAAATTCCTAATTTACTACTTGATTTCAAATCCCTAATTTACTACTTGATTTCAAATCCCTAATTTTTCTACTTGATTTCAAATCCTCAATTTAGCACTTGGTTTCAAATTACTAATTGACTACTTGGTTTCAAATTCTAATTTACTACTTGATTTGGAATTCAACACTTGGTTTTAGCAAATATATTTAATTCAATAAAAGAGCGTTTACGAGCATTTAATTTTGATTTTACACCATGAATAATTAAATTTATTTAACAGTATTTCATTTATTTTCATTTTATATCTTTTAGATTTATTATTTATTTTCACGGATAATTTAATCTCATAAAAATAATTTATCTAATTCAATATAATGCATAAGAATTCAAGCACGAAGAATAAATCTCATTTTAGTAACTTCTTTATATTTAAAAACAATTATATAAATGTTATATAATTAAATTGAACTTCTTTTTTGATCATTGCTGTTATATTAAATTTAAATGTGTTTCTTAAAACAACTTTAAGGAAATTTTGCTATCGATTTACCTCTATAAACATATATATATATATAATACAAATATATATAAAAACAAAATATATTCAAATATTTATTCAATTAGTTGTTTGAACTAGTCTAATAAAATTGTTGCAGTTTTTAAATTAATACTTTATTTTTATAGTTTTTACAACTGAGACACAAATGATAAATAGTTACTCTTAAGTAATAGCAGTCAAAGTTTTATGGCTATTTGTTTTTGTTTTAGCAGTCAAATAAGATTAAGTACAAAATATAAAAATAAAGGATTAAAATTTCTTTTTTTCTATTAGAATACATAAATTCATTTATTACATTAAGTTAAAAGAGACATTTATTACATATAAAAATATTTACCAACTATTAAATAGAAAATTGATATATAGTGTTTATAAAAGTATTTGTTTGGATTTAAATATTCTACTTAGTTATATATTAGCATAAATCGATTTACCAAAATGATTTTGAGTTATGGACATCATAAATTTAATGATTTCCTAAAAGAAAATGCGTTTCATAGTAAAGCCAATTAATCTAAAGCAATAAAATTACAACTAATAGGAAATAATTATATGAAAATTTAATTTCATTAATTTTAATGCAATGTATTGTTGTGAACATGCAGGTGCAGATATTTAAAATAACTATAATGAGTTTTCACCAAACATGTTTCTACAAATAATTTAAGGATTGAATTTTGGGATTAAAACATTTATCAAAAATTAAAACAATTCATAAAAGTTAATAATTAATCAATATAAGTGATAACTATTAATAATCAATTAATATAAATAACTTAATAATAAATTAATATGTGCTAATTGTTAATAATCAATCAATATCAGTTCTAATTGTTAATAATTAATCAATATAAGTGCTAATTGTTAATAATCAATATAATGGTTAATAATCAACCAATAAAATTGTTAACTGTAAATAATCAATAAGATTGTTTTTTTTAAAAATGAATTCGTGCACTTATTCTATTTATTATTATTGTACTTATTATACTGAACAATTAAAACGAACATTTATTATTCCTTTTAAAGTTAATTTAAAAGTTTAAATAGGTTTATGAATAAGAACACTGATATATGTAATGTTTAAATTCCCTATTTTTAGGTTTAGAAACTAAAAAATACTGAAAAATTGCTTGATCAAGTCGCTTATTGAAAAAAATAATTAATTTTCATTACCAATTTGTAATCACAATTTTAAATTCTGAATATTTATAGGCCTGCATAACTAAACATAAAATTGAAAAAAAAAAAAATTGCTATACATTAAAAATAAAACACAGAAAACTTTGTCATCAAAACCTTTACTCACACAAAACGATCACTGTTTAGGCAATGTTTATTTATTTTTAATTATTTAATCTTTGAGATAATTCTTTAGTAATCGCCCTATCTTAAATGCGTAAGCTTCAACTCCATTAAAACATATATCCATCCAACCGTAAAGTAATTCTTGCGGGAAAGAATAAAATAAAAAAAAAAATTCGAATCTGCTTCAGGCTATCTCGGTTCATTCAGGCCGACACAGTTAGTTCACAATTTTTCTTAATATTTTATTTGAAAGTTTGTCGAAGACTTTGAATGAAGTTTAGCGAAGCAGATAAACTTTTTATTAACAAGATAAGCCGCCATTTTCTGATATCATTGTATCGCAGGAATTCCTTTTGTTCTTGCATAGAACACGAGTCGAATTAAGTGATAAGAGAAGGAGTGAGATAAGAGAATCAAAAACATGGTACGGCATCAGTAAAAAAAAGTATGTTTGGGGAAATAATTAAATGAAACATTAGTTTTAATGCGTTCATAATAAATTTTAGAAATAAGTTGGTGATTCCGCATGTTTTGATATTTAATTTCATTAATAAAAAAAAAAAAAGAGAAAATAATAATTATTATTTGCAAATTTTAACTTTAACTTTAACTTTATTTAACTTTTATTAACTTTAACTTTAACTGTAACTTTATTTTGCAAAAATATTTATCTGCAAAATAACAATTAGTTTAAAAATATGCTTAACTTTTAGAAAATATAATTTTTTTTTTTCTTGTGGCATTTTATATCTTAGAGTCCAATCCTTAAAATTTTACCTTAATATTATTAGTTCAATATTACGCAGTATATTCAAAAGAGTTTGAATTTAACTGAGAAAGAAAAAAATGAGATAAAATTGTACAAGATCTTGCATTGGTAAATAAACACAAAATAATTAAAGTACACATAGATTTCTCAGGTTAAAATTTTGAGTAAACACAATTAATTTTGTAATTTTATTTCATTGTTTAACAATCGGTTTCAAAGAAAAAAATGGATTCTATTTTTTTAATTTTTAGAACTTTAAAAACTAAATAATTTTAATTTTATCATAGCTTACACTTTTGTGCACTAAAAATTTAACGATAAACTAACAAGATAAAAGAATTAAAGATGATATAAAAATACTGAAATATATAAGATGATTAAGTGAAACATAAATGTTTTCATAATTATCCCATCAATATTGTATTTTATTTAATAATCACTCCGATAAAAACTATGTTTTAAAGATGTCTTTTAAGAGATGAGGAAAAATGAGAATATTGATTTTATTTTAATATCAATATTGAATTTTATTTTAATATCAATATTGGTTTATATTTTAATAACAATAACGGATTGTATTTTAATATAAATATTGGATTGTATTTTAATAACAATAACGGATTGTATTTTAATAGCAGTATCGAATTGTATTTTAATAACAATATCAAATTGTATTGTAATAACAATATCGAATTGTATTGTAATAACAATATTGGATTGGATTGTAATAACAATATCGAATTGTATTTTAATATCAATATTCTATTACATTTTTAATATCAATATTGTATTACATTTTAATATCAATATTGTATTACATTTTAATATCAATATTAGATTAATGTCAATTTTGAATTTTATTTAATAATCGCACTGATAAAAACTGTGTTTTAAAAATGTTTTTAAAAGATAAGAAAAATAGAATAAATATTTAAAATTAATTATTATTTCTAAAGTTTATCGGAAGATAAATATTTTAAAAATTTAATACTTAATTTAGATAATTATTATTAATTTACTAAATATTTCTATTTCAACAAAAAATACACTTTTAATAAATTATATTTAGCTATACAATTTAATTGCTCAAATTATTTAAAGAAATTATGAACATACCATTCTAAAATCACTGGTTTCGTTTATTTTGAAATTTAAATTCAATATATTTTGGGCTTAGGTATTTCATATTTGCTGTTTGTAAATTATTGAATAAAAATGGGGCAATTGAAAGTCATGGTCAATTTTACGAACATGTACTTAAAATATTCGCATTTTAATCAAATATTGTGCTCTGATTAAAGATATATATATGCATTTTAATTATATTAAAATAAAATCTTATAGATAATCATTGTCATACATTCAGCAAATGCTATTTTTAAAATACAAGAAAAATATAAATTGGAAAAATGAAAATCACTTATCCGAAAATAAGTCATACAAAGCCTAATTTAAAAGATTTATTACATTCTTAAAAGTAGTTTGAAATATTTTAGTGTAGCCAATTAAAATTGTGCCTTATTACCCAAGTGAGAGAAAAGTATGCGCAAAAACAGGATTTTAAATGAAATAAAGTATTTTTAAGTGATAATTTTGAAAAAAAGTCATATCTGAAGCTGGTTCTATTTAGACAAAATCTAAAGATAGTACACATTCAGCTATTGTGATCAATAATTTTTGATACAATTTGTGGTCAAGTAATATCAATAAACTTATTTTGTGTATCTTAAAAGATGTTTGCAATTTTGTAATGGACTACAGCAAGCAATTGACGAGCGTGCAATTTTATTTATGTAGGACGCAATTTTAATTATACTCATTTAATTTGTCCAAGAATATAACTTTTTTCTCATTCTGTATGCCGCAGAGTCTACGGTTGTCGCCAGAAGTATGGCTCAATCAATATACCTGATATTAAGGAATAAATTCACAACTCCTTTTTTGTCTCTAGTATTCTTAAATTACGACTATTCGCTATTTGCAGTTGTTTTCTGCGTCAACATCTATTTTTGTTAAGATATCGGAGTTCACATTACAGCCACGTTCCATTAAATATGCAATTTAAAACTTTTGCGTTCTTAGCACTTGCAATAACGAGACTTTCTTGTCCAGGAGTGACTGTAAATATTTTATTTTTGCAGTCTGAGATGTTTCAAATGCTGACTCATTTCAATGAAGTTTTTTTCTAAAGTTATTTTCTTCTCTTTCTTATTTATGTTGTCCTCCAAGTGCACTGAAGGATACTATAGCTGAATTTGAATGTTCCACTACTTCCTAAGGAGCAGTAGCGACCACTTTCGAATCTTCGGTGATCTAGAAGAAAATATTTTCTCCTATGAATCTTAAGAGTATCATCTTTTGTTCGAATTTTATATTGAGATTTTATTTAATAATTTTTTGTTTTGTAGAATAAGATTATATTCTTGAGAGGGTGGAGAAATCAAGTTATTATGCAAAAATACATAGGCGGCTTAAGCAAGGAAACATTCATCCGACTTGTTTCTCATGCCTAGAACTGTTGTTGTGACTTGTTCATCAGTGTCCCCAGGGAGGGATGTACATCCCATGAGTAGTCCACTCATGCATAGAGGTAAAGAAGCAGCTTCTGTTGTGATGATAGGTAGAATGCCTAGAACTAAATTCCTCCAATTAGCTCCAGCTGTATTAAAGCGGTTCTTGAACTGGGTTAATGGTCCTGTTGGGAACCATCGAAATATTAGGGATACAACCAAAGAGACCATTTATTTGAAATTTTAAGCTATTTGCACTCTTAGCAGTTTTTTTTTCTCTTAGTGAGATTTTCTTTTCTAAATGATGCTGGCTACAATATGGATATTCGATTATCTTAATTAGCAGGTCTATTTAATTTAATTTTTAAATAATTAATTGAACTTCTGTAGTATTGTCAGTTAAACAAATAAGCTGATGAGCTGGCAAGCTGGTAATTTGCAATTAAAGAATATTATTTGTTAGAAATTCCACAGTATTATCTCGATGTTGCAAAGATTGTTCTAAAAGTGCTGATTTTATTTTAAACTTTCTATGAGAATGAGACGACTTATTCCGCAATACTTGATTTCAAAATAATAATTCCTTAACAGATTAGATTCAACAAATGACACAAGACAGATTAGATGCAACAAATGACATGACTGATCAACATAATGCCAAACATAGATCTGGTTCAGGAAAAGCTGATTCATCCTTTCCATCGGCATTGGAAAATTAAGATTTACCCTTTGTATTTGTTTGTTGTTGAGTTAATTTCTAATTTTCAGTTAATTTCCATTTTAAATGGATCTATGAGCCATCAAAAATGTTAAGAAGACGCAAATGTACGAAATTCTAAAAACTATTTTCAAATCACTGCGTTATTAGGTTGCTCAAGATCAAATAAATATCATCTTAATTGTATTTATATGAGACAAGGTGGCTTGATGGTGTGTGCTCTTGGTTTTTAAACTGAGAGAACCAGGTTCGAAACCGGAATGGACTTGAAAAATACTAGTAATTAATTTGTAATAGATAAGAAATTCCATTTATTGACTTCTAATTTACAGCATTCAGTCATTATTTTAATATATTCAGCTTAATCAAGTTAGGTTAGTTTGTACAATTATATTTTCTTCAAGTGTATTTTGTAGACGCCATACTATTTTTTGTAAGAGTGTTTTTGTTGACATTACTAACCTTATATTAGAATATCTTCACATTTTCACTTTGATAAAAACTTGTTTAATGTATTTTTATTTTTATTTCATAAATTTATTCTCTCAGACATATGTTATTTTCTGCAATAACAATGTTTATATTCTAAAAAATTTATTCAAGTATATTTATTATATCTTTTATGTTTCTACCTAAAAAGGAGAATTCTGTACTACTAGGGTAAATTGTCTAACATTTATGTGTCGTAAATCAGAAAAAAAACCCTTTAGACGGTCTGATTATCCATATGAGATGATAAACAGTCAAGAGCACTATATTGAATAATTTTATTGCTGTAGATGTTGAATACTAAACATATTTATATAGCTGTGGATATTGAATAGATTTTCTTTGTTGTTGAACGTATTTTTATTGAATGTTGAACGTATTTTTATTGCTGTGGATGTTGAATTTATTTTTATTACTGTGGATGTTGAATGTATTTTTATTGCTGTGGATATTGAATATTTAAAAATTTTTTATTGCTGTGGATGTTGAATGTATTTTTATTGCTGTTGATAGTGGATGTTGAATGTATTTTTATTGCTGTTGATAGTGGATGTTGAATGTATTTTTATTGCTAGTGGATGTTGAATATTTTTATTGCTGTGGATAGTGGATTTTCATTGCTGTGGATGTTGAATGTTGAATGTAATTTTTATTGCTGCGGATGTATGTGGAGTGTTGAATGTATTTTTATTGCTGTGGATATTGAAATTGAACAGATTTATGTTGCTGTGGATATTGATTTAAAAAAATTATTACTTGCTGTGGATGTGAATATTAAACAGATTTATGTTGCTGTGGATATTGAATTTGAAAATTATTATTGTGGTTATTGAAATTGAACAGATTTATGTTGCTGTGGATATTTGATTTAAAAAATTATTACTGTGGTTAGTGAATATTGAACAGATTTATGTTGCTGTGGATATTGATTTAAAAAAATTATTACTGTGGTTAGTAAATATTGAAACAGATTTATGTTGCTGTGGATATTGATTTAAAAAAAATTATTATTGTGGTTAGGGAATATTGAACAGATTTATATTCTAACAGCAGTGATTACAACATCATCCTATTAATCATATATTAAAGTGGTATATTTAATAATATCAATTTTGCTATATTTATTTAAACATAGAATAAGTGTTTTCAAATTTTTTAAATTTGTTAACAATTTACAATTTACTTTATTTACATGTAAAATTTCAATAAATTTCTAAAATTTAATATTTAATAAAAAATTCATAAAATAGCTTTTAATATTCATATATTACAGTAAAATACAGTATTTAAATGACTGTGGAGCAGCCAATTAAACTTAAACAAATTAACTTTTTTTTTAAATATAAGCATAACTTTTAACATTAATAAAAATTGGTGACTAATTAATTTGCTTTAAAAACTTTATTGAAACATGTAAAATAAAAATCTTTAAAATTACAAACAACTTAAAAAAATAAATATAATTAAAAATGTAATCCAAGTTAAAAAATAAAATTTAAAATAAGTTTTCTTGTAGTATGTGTTTTCATACAGGAATAAAATAAATGAATAGTTATTATGTAATTATAGCGATCCGGTGATAGGTTTTTATAAACATATAAAAACATATTTTATAAACATATTTTTGAAGACAAAAAAATTGCAATGAAAATTTTTATGTCGATCATTTATAGTTTTTATTTTAAAAATTGCTCAGTGAAGAATGACTCTTTAAGGCAGCATTTAATATTTTAATTTTTTATGACCTTGCACTACCACATGTTACGTCAAATGGTAAAAAAAAGGGTAAAAAATAACGTCTTTTTTTCCACATGTGTGTTTCATTCAGTTTTTTAAAGAAGCTTACATTTTTTTTAAATAAGTTTTCTTTTAAAAGTTAAAGTTACGATTAATAAAAATAGAAAAGGAAAAAGATAATTAAAGTAAGATTTTTGACATACTTTTTAAAAAAGAGTTTGATAAATTAGTTAGAAAAAGACAATAATAATAAATAAAACTTTCTAGAACCTACAAAAAATGGTTTTAAGTTTTTTTTCACAGGTTCTGAAGATATTTATTAAATTTAGTAACAGAAAAGTAATACAGAAGTTAATATATTTATTGAATTTAATTATTAAAGGTGAACTGATCAGATTTTTTTCTTTGGCAGTAAATGCAATATGAATATAGCTATTTTTATATAAACTTATTTTTTAAAAAAACTTCAGATAAATATGAATATACATCAATGAATGATATTTTATTATTTAGCACTAACTTCATGTAGTATTTTTTAAATGATTCGATTTTTTTTTTAAAAATATTATTGAAATGTATTCAAAATATTAACAATCCTAACTGTTTTGTTTGGAGCTCATGTTTTATTAATTTATGCCACTGACTAATAGTTCACTGGCAAGTAATGAAGAAAGAATATTGCTTTAGTAGAGGTATATTAAAGGTATTTGCTCCACATTTACGGATTAGAATACTGAAGAGAGACACATTAGTTTTTAAAGAGAGTTTTTACACATTAACTGCTCAAATAATCGGGGTTTTGTTTGTCGCTCTATGGTACCGGGAGCTCCAGTTTAAAGTGGATTCCAAACCGCTGCAAGCATCCATGCTACCGCAAGGGACTCGAACACGAAACCTCCCAGCTCCAGAGCGGTAGTAACTCGGCAATCAGGCCCCTCATAAATCGGGAAGAAGACGTATTTTTTGCGGGATTATATATTAGATTTCGTGAGGTCTAATTAAATTTCTAATGTTGTAATGTAATATAACTATTAAAGCTATATCTGTTTAATAAAACTATATCTGTTTTTTAACTGTTGAAAAATTGTTTTCTCGGTTTGTTGTTCCTTTTCAATAGCGCAACAGCTCCATGATGAGTTAAGACTCTTCCAGATTCAAAATCGTGATTTTTTTTTTTTTTATTGGGTAAGGTTGTCAATCTACACCCAACTCTCTACAGCCATATTAGACAGGAATCTACGGTTTAAAGTGGATTCAGAGCCAATATAAACATTCATGACACTCTCGAGACTTGAACCCGAAACCTGTTACGCCAAGCGCCATAGTGCTAGTCACTAGAGCCCCAGTAAGTTCATATTAATAACATTTTTTATTAAATGGTTAAAAATCATCTGACAATTGAGTTTTTATATTCCATATTATATTATATATTCCCATTACTCTGGCGTTCGGTACCACAGGTATCGGGTTCAAATCCCGGCTTTGCTCAAGGGTGTTGTAGTGGTTCGGAATCCACTTTAAGCTGTAGGTTCCGGTCCTAATAGGATCGTAGAGCGCTGCGGGGACATTGTTACTCCGCGTCCGTGGCTTACCATCAAGTCACACGCGCCCCCTGGGTAATGCAAAGTGAGTAACATCGGTGCAGCCCTTATGGCGAAAGATCACGGTTTATTTGCCGGCTGCATTAGAAGAAAAAAATATTACATATTACATAATTAGTTTGTCAAATTAAAATAAAAATAGTTTTCATTGAATTTGCGATTAATTTTCTAAATTTTAATTTTTCTGGTAGAATTATAAAGTAACAAAAGACTATTTTGATTATTCAATGTTCAAAGAACAGAGATAGCTAAAAATCAATATTTTATTCGTTTAAGCAGATTTTGATAATTTCCTTTTTTTATCTATTGGTGTTGTGATATTTTTAAATATTTATTGCTAATATTAATGGATATGATTTTATAAAATTCAATTATTTAGAAAGATTTTTTAGGAGGAAAGACGACATAAAAATTGGAAAAAGGTAAGGCTACATCTTTTTACCATAATGATACGTTTTTACAAAATGATTTAATATTATATTTTCAAATTTTTAAAATTATTTTTTTCTTCTTCTTCTAATGCAGCCGGCAAATAAACCGTGATCTTTCGCCATAAGGGCTGCACCGATGTTACTCACTTTGCATTACCCAGGGGCGCATGTAACTTTTGGTAAGCCACGGACGCGGAGTAACAATGCAGCGCTCTACGATCCTTTAGGACCGGGACCTACGGCTTAAAGTGGATTCCGAACCACTGCAACACCCATGGGCAAAGCCGGGATTTGAACCCGATACCTGTAGTACCGAACGCCAGAGCGCTAGCCATTCGCCATCAGGCCCCGCTTTTTAAAATTATTTAAATGATAAAAAAATCTCTGAGAAATTTCTTGAACAAATTATTTCATATTTACCATCTCAATGTTATAGAAAAGGAATGTAGTTTGATGAAAATTAAAATAACATTTTATGAAACTGACAACATTGAAATAAATGTATTGTTTTATTAATTTTTATTTGTAAATTGATAATATTGTCCAAATTAAAGATACATTCAAATTTTAAAACAATTAAAAAAATAAAGGAGTTTTTGTGGTATTGAGTGCAGGGCTGAAATTACATTACATTTTAATCGGATTACTTTCATTATCCTTTAAGCAAATTTCTGCAATAAAGAAAATTAAAATGTTAAAATATCAATGAAATATTGATACTAAAATGTAAAACTATTTTTTTTATTTAAAAAAAATTAATATCATATTATTTTCATCTTTGAATTAAGCCTTTTAAGTTACATTAAAATTCATTTTACCTACTTAAACGATTAATATTAAATATAAAGGTAAAAAAAAAGTACTCAAAACTGGTAAATTTATATCAAAATCCTCTTTAAACACTTTGATAACTTCAAATATTTATCACATCTTCTTTCTGCATTTTTAAATGAGATTTTTGATATAATTTGAATATAAATTATTTAATGAGAATAAATAAGTTTTAAGATTAAATAAAACTAATCAGGAACTCAAAATTCAGTTTCAGTTCAACATTGAATTAATAATTTATTATTAATTTTTTTAATTTTAATTATTTATGAAATATTTTTAAAAACGTGTAATTATTATACTGATAATAAATGTCCTTATTTTGTATAGCGATTGTATTTTAATAGACTATTCACATATTTAATAGACTTAATAAATTATTATGAATTGAGGGATTTTTAAATAAATATTACTTGTCAATTATTTCACTTCTTATTTTAGTTGGAAAATGTACTTATTCTTTTAATGAAATAATTTTCTTTAGAATTTTTAGTTTCCATCGAAGTTAATTTAAATAAATTGACTGCCAAAAAATTATATGTATAAATATATTTGTGCTAATGCAACTGGCAAACACTTGTCTTCGATGCCTTAAGGCAAGCGCTGCACCGACGTTACTCACTTAGCACTAACCAGGAGGTGCGTGTAGCTTGAAGATAAGCTACGGACGCGGAGTAACAGTACTTCCGCAACGCTCTACGATCATGTTAGACCGGGACATACGGTTAACAGGGGATTCGAACCACGGCACATGCATATATGTATATATATATATATATATATATATATATATATATATATATATATATATTTGCTTTAAACAAAACACTTATAAGTTAACTACAAAATAATTAGTAAAAAGTTAACAAAATTAGAAAGTTAACTTATAAAGTTACAAACAAAGTTATACTTATAACAAAGTTAACTTATAAAGTTAATAACAAAGTTACTTTTTATTTTCAAATAAATGTTTTATTAGCAGTGATTTTATGTTTATTATTTCATTGAATATTAACAATTTAGTAATTTAATTTCACTCTATTTATAAAAAAGTGCAAAAATAATACATTTAAATGCATTTTGTTATTACTAAGTATCTCGAGACTCAAATTTCTTTTCGTTTTTTCATATGCCATGCAGAATTCTTTTTGCAAGTCAAATGTTCTTTATTTAAGATGACAACATAAACCTCCTTAAATTGAAAACTGTCTGTGCGGTCGTTTATTACTTAGGAAAGCAACACATCATTTCATCACCCTGGATAGAAAAGGTTTAGAAAGAAACAATGTAAATGAAAAAAAAAAAGGAAGAGTTAAACAAAATGAAAAAAAGAAAAGTGAAGTAAAGACAATAAATGATATTAGATTTCAACATGCAAAGGAAATTAAGAAATAAAGAATGAAACTCACACAATCTAATAAAGCTAAATTTGAAAGATATGCTAAATATTAGTAATACGAAAGAAATGGGAAACAGAATTAAGTTTATTTTTATTTCAAATTTAATCCATTACATTTAAGAAAAAAGATAATTTAAATTTTAACAAAATAAAACACAATTCGGTACACACAAATTGGTAATAAAATTTAAACTGTAACAACAAATAAATATGATGTTAGGTTATGTAAAAATTACTTTATAAAGCTATATAGTCTCCTTAAAATATTTTGTATAAAATTTAATTTAATTTGTTTAATGAAATAATTCTACCTTCAGCAATTTATCATATAAGAATACTTTTAGAATTTAGTAATGCTGTTTATTACTAAACTACAGTGTTAGATTTATCATGTTTACGCTATTGACCAAGAAGAGATTAATTTCATAACAATTTTCATTACAAAAATGACTATTAGATTGCTTAAATAAAAATTATTGGTATTTTGGGTATTTTTGCAGACTTTAACAAAAAATAAATTTTTTTTGATAGTTTACAAGAATTCCCTCCTATATATTGAAAAATCATTTGAGAATGAATAGATAGCCTCAATCATTAGAATCAAATAAATATTTTATAAAAATTGCAATTTTATGATATAGAATAACTTATAATTTATATTATACACAAATTTACAATCATACAGAAAGAAAGGAAGGGAGAATTAAACTGCTACAAATAAAATTATTTTTTAGAAGGTAATAATAAATATTTTCAATTAATATATTTTTTATTTGTGTATATATATAATAAAAAAATCTTTCAAACATGATCTATTGGTACATCTGAAAATATTATTTCATTCATTAAAATATACTTTAACACAAATTTAAACTGAATATACTTTGCTTTATGTGGAAAAACTGCATTATTTGCGATATTAAAAACTGAAAATTAAATTATCAAAGATATGAAATTTTACGGGCAGAAACCCGATGTTGAAGTAATTGCTTAATAAATTGAAAACGTTTATATCTTTATGTTCTTGGTGGCCAAAAATCAGAAAAATATGAGCATTATCTTTTTGAAAGTTGCAGGTTGCTTTTAAATACTGATAATTTTGTTAAGTGCTTGACTATCATGGATAATAAAATTAATTAAGCTTAGTTAATTATAATGGATATTTTTAAAAATATCGAAAAATGATGAAGTAAGGAAATTAGGTTTAGTGTTATGTAATGTCGTTAAATTTGTTAAAAGAATTTCATATGGCTTTCACAGAATGTTTTAGTCAATTATTAAATTTTTATTTAATTAAACATAAATGTTCATCCTATTTACTAGTATAATCTGATTAATAATAAATAAAGTTTAAAAATATTGATAAAAATTGTTCATAAATGTACTTATTTAAAATAAGTTAGCGTTTTATTAAAAGGAAACTACAGTTGCTTATATTTAAATCTAATTGAATACAAATTTTATTGCTTTAAGAAAAATTCGATCAAAAATATATAAAGAAATAAAATAAATATTTCCCTTTTTCGGTTTTTATTTTTTAAATCTGAATTCATCCGCGCAAATCAAATATTTATTTTAAAGATATATAATTTTTTTGTGTTTTCATTTTGGGATGGAAAATAGAAATATAATTTTTTTTTACTTTATTCATTCCTGAAAGTCAAATATTATTCCTTCTTTTTTTTTTTCGTAAAATAAGCTTTTTGTATTCATAGAATGTACATAAGGTGTTTTAAAATATTTAAATAATTTTATTTAATATCTTTTTGATACTCATTCAAATAACTTTTGATCAGTAAAGGAAAGTAAATATTATAGCTTTTGGAAATAAGTAAACAGAACATTGCTCTATTTTAAAAGACTTTTTATAAAATACTGCTATTATGTAGAATTTAGTATATTAGGTGTTTTAAATCATAATTATTAAAAGACTCTTTACATAATGATTATTATAAAAAGTAATTTTGCTAATGCATTTTCTTAAATAAAAATGGTTTAAATTATTAGAAGGATAATTTGTAGTAAAATTTAATTAAAAAATATTTTAAAATGAATATTGTAGTGTGCAGGTTGTGCAGTTGGGTTGTAACTGGGTGTAGTTGGGTTGAGATACTTGAGGCACAGGTTTAAGAAATCACAGCTTTATTTACACACACATATACACCACATATACAATTAACGACATGCAATATATCACACATTTAAGGACATATAATCATAGAGTCGTGGAAGGATTCCACTTCTAAGCCAAAACCCCGATATTTAGGTGCGCGCAGGATACGCAAAAAACTCTCTTTGGGTGAGAGTCTCTAAGCCGTCTAATACTCAGGGTGACTCAAAATATATTTCCCCTCGGGAGGAGAGACATTAAATTAAACGTTTCTTAGCGGGAGGGCAATCGTACTGTAATTCCTCTCGGGTGAGAGTTTCGTAGGCGACTGACCATTTCTCCTGAACGTCACAGCGGCGCTCTTACTAGTGTGTGGGAGGAAGCAAGACAACAATATTTAAATAAAATGTAAGTAAAAAATATTTTAAATGCTTAAATAGCATTTAATTAAATAATTTTTTAAATAAAATATGTGAATTAATAGAATAACGTTTTATTTTAGAATATAATTTTACGATTTTGTACTTTCTTTTCCGTTATTTCAGTCTCAAATATTTCGAATCATTATTCGTGGCCCTAAAAACTTTAGAAAGATTCAAAATTTTGTGGCATATTGTCTAACTGGAACTTTTCTTAAAAATAACTGATTTCTAATCAATGCTAATAAGTCATGCCATAAAGAATTTTATTTTTAATGTTAAGTTATTAGAAAAAGGCAATTTAAAAATTAAATACACTTGTTAAAGAATGATGTTACTGAAAAACTGAAATTTAAATTTACAGAGCTACACTATAAAATTTAAACTGAAATTAAGACATGAGACTTTTTATCCAAGATTGCTGAAATTATGGTAGGTGACAATATGGATGTCTATGAACTGTTTAAGATGAAAATATAATTTGTAGTGTGCATGTTGGGGAATCAGATTGTAATTAGGTGTAGTTGAGTTGAGATATTTAAGGCACCTGTTGGAGAACTCACAGCTTTAATGACACCTCACATTGACACCTAACACATAAATTAAATACCTACAATATTTAGCACATTTTAAAACATATAATTATAGAATCGAATAAGAATATAAATATGCTTTCTCTCCGGATGAGAGTCTGTAGGCCGATTAATACGTAGAGTTCCGCTTAATATACTTCCTCTCGAAGTGAAAGACTCTAGTCCAACTAACCGGTTCTCAGCGGGAGTGCATGATTGCGCGGAACTTTCTCGAGGGTGAGAGTTTCGAGGTCGACTGACCATTTCTCCTGAACGCCAAAGGGATGTGCTCTTATAAACGATATTAAAAGACTAATAGTTTGGGAATATGAGTAGTTTCCAATCTATAGATTAGTCTTAATGATGTTGATTGAATTATTTACTATTATTGTTTGATTATGATAATAATGCATATATAAAAATCTACAAAACTTCATCCCTTCTCAGGGAATTATTAACTTAATTTTCCTAGCCAAAACATACATATTTTACAGATAAAATGAAACACCACTTTAATGAGATTGAAAAAATAAATTGGTTTATTTATTGTGCAAAAGCTAAAATGATAATTCACATTGAATTTTCATCTTCTTGTTCAATGGCGCAACAGCCTCATGGGCAGTCAAGGCCGTCTACCTATTGGCAGATTTCAATATAGATGCTTTTTTATGTGGAAGGGTTTTCAGTCCTACGCCCAATGCTTTACAGTCATATTAGAAAGGGACCTACGGTTTAAAGTGGATTCCAAACCACTACACACATCCACCGGCGCCGCCGGGACTCGAATCCAAAACCTGTAGCACCGAATGCCTGAGATATTACTCATATACAAATTACTTGCTAAATTGATTTTTCTTATAACAGTTTTTTTCTTATTTTTTTTTTTTTTTTAGCATCAACATTTCCAAAAATGTGTTGGCACATAAAATAGGAGTTTCATTTCATACCCAAGAATTCTGAATAAAAAAAAAAATGAAACAAATCAATATTGCTTCTTCCAGAAAGATATCTTCGAATAAAGGTGAAAAAAAGAAATGCACGTATAGCATTGAATTTTTCATATTTTAGAAATACTTCCAAAATGAGATTTGTGCACCCAAATGATCTTGTTTTCTTTGAAGGGAGCACCGAAATCTCATGAACAACTTGTTTGAACCAAGTTTTCATTTTCATCAAATTACAACGAAATGTGAATGAAAGAGCTGTTGTACGGAAAACATCATATTGTAGTATCAGACTGCAAACAGTTCCATAAATTGGTTTTCAATTGCATGTAGAAATGTGCAGCCATCATATGCATGCATGAATACATCCCCTCGTAACTGTAACTGTAACAATTGCTTTTATTTCACGCAATAACTCCGTGTTTGTTGACGAATTCTCCGATAAAACTACGCTGGCTGCTTTTGTTTCTAACTAAATTGATATTGCGAAATGCATGAACTGGATCAAATAAAGCCGAATTGAAAAAGTAAAAAGAACACCTCTTTTCGGAAAACAAAGGGAAAAAGGATAAATAAATCAAACAAAAATGGAAGAGTAGGATTAAAATACAGGATTGGAATGTGAATTTTTCATTCAACTTGGATTATACCATTCTTGCTGCTATAAGTAAATATAAAACATAACATTAGTTAGAATTTGAATGAAGGACATTCTATAGAATGCGAATTATGCTTGGTGTAGATTATTCTAAATTAAGAATTTAATTAAAAATCTATGTTTTTGGATATATTGTTCTTTCAGATTATAAATCACGTGATTCTTAAATTATGCCCTCCATAATAATTTAATTCCTGTAGTGTGCCGGTTGAGAAACCAGATTGTAACTGGGCGGGGATGAGTTGAGATACTTGAGACATAGGTTGGAGAAGTCACACCTTTATTTATACATGCACAAATAACACACAGGTACAATTAGACTATTGAACATACACTATTGAGACTATTGAACATACACATGAGACTATTGATACACAACATGAGACATACACTATTGAACACATTTAAAGACAGATGAGTATAGAGTCGTGAAAGGACTCCACTTCTACGCCGAAAACCCGAAATTAAGCTAAGCGTAGTATGCGCAAATATATTTCCTCTCGGGATGAGAGACTATAAATTAAATGTTTATCAGCGAAAGCCAGATTGCGCTGTACTTCCTCTCTGGTGAGAATCTCGAGGACTATTGACCATTTCTCCTGAACGCCACAGATGGCTCTTGAGAATGTATAGGAGGAAGCATGTTTACAGTATAATATAACAACTGACCTTGAGTAACGTTGAATCTACTTTACCTTATAAATTACTTTAACTCAAATTCCAATAAAAAAAATCAATATTGCGTTCGTTATTCGCTCAAATTAGTTTTTAAGCTTATCCGAAAACTTTGTAAAAATAAGAGGTGATTATTTTTAAAACAACTTCAAATAGATTATTTGTGAGTTTAAATAGATATATTTTGGCAATGTAATCACATGACAAATTTGTTAAAGCTACGTTCACACTAAACGTGAAAGGACGGACTTCTGTCTTTAATTTTTTTTTCTTTTTGTCTTTGCAATGATCTTGATATACGGATGATCGGCTATCATTTGATCAACTTAAAATTCTTGAAGAGGGGCACAAACCTGGTAAAAAATGGAGCAATTTCTTCGTTAACTCCAATTTACGAGGGAACATGCGTCATGAATTTTCTCCAAACTTAACCGATAAACTTAAACTTAACCAATAATTCCATACTGTTGCCTATAGTTTGGATGCTAATTTATATTATAAGCATGTTTAATACTCTAAAATGACCTTAATTCCATCAGCTGATTGAGTAAAATTTATATAGATTATTTGTAGGCATCTGAGTCATAAATACTTCTGATTATAAAAAATCTATATCAGTCAGAAAATTTCAAAATTTTTGCCATCATTTTCATATGTAATATATGTGCATTTTACATCATTTTAAACACAATATATGAACATTTTACATCATTTTCATATGTTCATATGTGCATATGTAACATATATATATATGTGTGCATCTTCATATGTTTTTCATAATTTTCATGTTTTTGATGTATTCAGGAAAATCAATGTAAGCCGTCTTTCAGTTATAATAGAATTCAGAAAAAAAAAGACAAATTATTAATATTTAGTAAAAAAATGTCTTGTAAATGATGGTAAAAACTTTTTAAAATCTGAAAAATAATATTTATTACATAGAGTTCCTGTAATAGTAGGGCGTTCACTACAGTTTTGTAATCGTTATATAGTTAAGTACTATCTTGCAGCCTTATTTTGGCAACCATTCAAAGGGCTTTCTATAAGTTGAGTCAACGGAAGATAAATAGTACTTCTTTTTACAGACTGACTTGTCGCCAAGTCTATGGTGCACTATTAATCTTGCGGCTTTCTTTTCGATGGCCAATTAGGTGATAAGGTAGTTCTATTTATTAGTCGCTACCTTTATTTGTGCACAACTATAAAAACTTTCTCTCATTAATTACATGAAATATAACACAAATTAATGAAATTGCTATACGCGAATTGTTGTTACAAATTGTATAATAAGGACCTTAATGTGTTATATGTTGGATGTAAAATAATCTGCAAGGCTTGTATTATAGTAAATTTGTCTGAACTGTTCCCCGATGGTGACTAACAGAAATTGTATAGGTATACTTAACTTCTAATACACAGGGCGATTATAATTAAAAGTCCCACTTTCAAAATGCTGTAAAAAATGGAACATTCTTCACAATGAGTTCAAATTTGTACTGAAGATACTTGAAGAAGGGAGAAACGGTATGGCATCAAAAAAGTTCCAAAGCATATTATTAGATGTAAGCGGTATAAAGAAAGAGAATTCGGCTACCAGTGATATTTTGATCGAAATTACAACGTATTTGCCATGAGTTGCACCTTAAACCAACCGTAGTGTTCAATGTGCTTGATTATTTCGATTTCTTGACGGAAAAAAAAATGACTCTCAAGTCCCTCAACAGTTGTGACACTGTGAGTGGAAAGTCCATCCACCACGGCAAGGTCATACCAAATTGGATGGGAAAAATCGGTGGAACTTTTTTGATGCCATACCGTTTCTCCCTTCTTCAAGTATCTTCAGTACAAATTTGAACTCATTGTGACGAGTGGTTCTATTTTTACAGCATTTTGGGAATGTGTGACTTTAATTTTAAACATTCTGTATAGCAAAATCTCAAAATTCTCATAAAATATTGAAATATATGCGCTATATACTCCCCCAATAAATAGTAATTCGGAATCCATTTTAAACTGCAGGTCGTAAAATATCGCATTAAGTATAAATTTTGATTCAAAATTCCTTGTTTGCTTTTGATTTCATATTAGTTTCTACTTAGTAGTTTTGTCTCTATTTTTGTTAAATACACTTGTGTTAAAAAAAAAAAAAAAAAGTTAATATTAATTTTTTGTCGGTTACCTCTAAATTACAGAATGGAATTTAAAGAAATTAGATATGAATAGGGCGATATAGTACCAAAAAAAGTCACTCAGCAGTACAAATTCATGATCATAAGATTACTCAACTCAAAAAAGGCTTGGGATAGAGAAGCCTTGAAGAAAGAATGACATCTGGATGTTTCTACCTATTTCCTCAAGTTAAACGGAAGGAAATTACATAAAAAAATCCATTTATAAATCGATTTTTCCACCTCAGATATATTTTAGACATTTTCCACTATTCTAAACTGCATTCTAGCCCTGTAATAAATGTTTCAAAGTCTAACTATGCCAACAACGGTGAATGCCAATTGGCTGGCGCTCAGGCCCTTCGTTCCCCATGTTTCAGATTCGAATCCTAGTGGTGGCTTGGATGTTTGTGAGTGGTTCGGAATCCACGTTAAACTGTGGGTTCCGATCTAATTAGCCCAAAGTGTGCATAAAATGATCGTAGAGCGACAAATGAAACCAAATCAAACTAAACGGAAGGAAATTACATAAAAAATAAATGCCTAATATCAACCGAAGATAGTGTAGATACATTTATTATAAACACGAAACAAAAGAATGGTAAAATAGAAACTGTATATAGTACATCTGTCAATCTGACTGAACCATCTACTATTTCTTCATAAAGATTGCAGAAATTGTAGAAAGGATTAGTGTCCAAATTCAAATGATAAATTTGTTTAACAAACAGTGAAAAAAGAAATATACATTATTATGTTTTGTTTTGTATTCTGTTTTCATTGTATCAGATTTTACTAATATTGCTATAAAACTGTTTAAAAAAAAGCCTTAAGTAATGTATCATATAATAGCAAAATATTCTAAAGTATTTTAAATGCTATTTACTTTTTTTTTAATGAATACACAAATACGCAATATCAACCAAAGATAGGGAAGATTCATTTATTAGGGATACGAAACAAAAGAATGGTAAACTGGAAACCATAATATAGTACATTCTGTCAATCCAATTGGTATCTCACTACGCAGTGGCATAATGACCAGTTGACTAGCGCACTGGTTGTTGGTACCATAGGCTTTAGGTTCGAATCCCTAGCGGTGGCATGGATGTATGTGTGTGGTTCTGAATACACATTAAACTGTAGGCCCTGGTCTAATTAGCCCAAACTGGGCAAAAAATGACCGTAGAGCAACAAACCAAATCAAATCTTACTACGCAAGATGCTGCATAGATAAATTGAGAGCAGAATAATAAAACGGTTCAAGTTGAACCATCTACCCTCCTTTCATGAAGATTACAGAGACTGTAGAAAAGAACAGTGACCAAATTCAAATGATAAAGGTGTTTAACAAACAGTGAAGGAAGTAATATATACTAAAAATAATATTAAAAAAAAATTATACAGGCAGACCTGTATAATTTTTGTATTGTAAAATAAGTAAAAAATGAAATATTTTTGGATTTCTGGAATATTTCTAAAATGGTATATTGTAATATTCTTTTTTGTATAAAGAATATTCCGAAGATCTTTGATCCATTTTGTGGCCTTTCAGAATTATTTGGACTTATTGCGTCTATTATTTGGACGTCACGCATGAATAGTTAGGCTGGCTGGAGGGATTATTTTAGGATTTTTCCGACAGGACACCGAAACGAGGATCATTACCCCTAAAAGGCCCTCCCAGAAAGAAATGCCCTCTCTTTATTGGTCGGCTGTTCGTGGAACAAGAGGCTCACCGTTATTTAACATCCTCACCTCCCTAAAAAATGCACATCGTGAAATCTAGTTTCCTTTGGACATATTATAGTACAATCAATCACAGGTTCACGCATCGAAATTTATAAAATTTGGTAATTGTAGTACAGGTTAGTGTATACATTTATTTTTACTACTCTTTTGAAACATGTTTTACGTCTATTATCCCTTACGTCTATTATCCTATTGTCCTATGAGATCCTGTATATAAACATCGAAGGAGATTTGATATTTTTTTTTTAATAAATCAACATCTTGAAATTGAGACATAATTGTGATGTTTCATTATACTGTAATAAACTTATAAATACTAATTTTAATATTGTCTTGAAATTAGAAATATTTGAAACTAAAGGAATTGGAAATATAAAGAAGATGGTATAAATGAATCACTTAAGTAAATATCTTTAAATGATCTACAGAATCACTTGATAAAATGACTTTCAGTATTATCGACCCTTTATTGGATTTTCTTGGAATGGATCGGTAAGTCGTCGTGAGCAAATAATTAGCAGCATTTGGGACTCCATTCGAGCCACAAGAGGATTGTTTTTTATATAGGAGTGATGGGAATTGTTCGTGTCCGCAAGAAAGTCAAACGTATACTTTCATTTGCACAGTTTGTAGCTTTCCTTCGTAGAGTTGTGTGCTGCATTTATGTAATTCAACTTATACGTATTAGATAATTGAATATTAATTACCTCATTGTAAATCTAGAGATGAATTACCATGAAATTCAGTCACCTTACTTTCACATAATTACATCCTCTATCATTAACGAGTGAAAAACGTAAACTATTTCCTTATAAAATAATTAAACAGCATTTATTAATTGAGAAATATAAGAATAAACAATAGAAAATATTTTGATAGTGAATAGCAACAGTTTCTATTCTTTTTAAGTTTTTTATCTCTCATTGGAAATAGTTGAGATAAATTTATATTTAGATGTTACACGAAAATATTTACATTATTGTTTTAGTTAAAGAAGTTAAAGATAATTTCTTAGTTTTCTTCTGGAATCATTAAAAAAATTTTTTTTTCTAATGCAGCTGGGAGTATAGACACAGTTCATCTTTTATGCCATAAGCAAGGACTGCACTGCTGTTACTCATTTAGCACTACCCGGGGCACGTGTAGTTTGAAGATATGCTAGGAACGCGAGAAACACACTACCCCCATAACGCTCTACAACCATATTAGATCGGGACTTACGATTTAAAGTGGATTCCGCATTACTACAAACATCCATAGCACCCCTGGGGCTCGAATCCGAAACCTGATCCAGAGCACCATTCGGCCATAAGGCGCTTCGTCTGGAATCAAATACATCTAATATATGCACTATAATGGAAAGTTTCTGAAGAATTCCCGACATTTAAATTTATTTCAAGCTCAACAAAACAAATTTTATTACAACATCAAATTTTATTTATCCAAAAAGCTTTACAATGTCATGTTATTTTCTTTCTTTTTTTTATTTTTCTGATTTATCTTATAAAGAAGTTTAATTCTTTTAAAATGTTAAAAATACTTTCAATTTTTGTTAATGAATAATTTCAATTTTTGTATTTCTTAGGAATTTATGTTGCCATTCATCACACACTTATAAAAATATTTTTAAGAAATGTTTTTATTTCATTTAAATATTCAAAGTCAGACTAATTTTGATATTAAATTATTTTCTTATAAAATAACTAAACAACATTCCTTAATTGAAAAATAAGAGCATAAACGGTAAAAATATTTTGATTGTGAATAGTGTCTGTTTTTAGTTTTTTTAAAATTTAAGCAGTGAAAAATAGAATTGGAATTTTTTTAACAATACTGGATTCATAATAATATAAATGTACCAACAACTTAAACAACATTACTAATAGCATCAAGTTTTAAATAATTTTTTGATTTATAATTTTTTTAGCTGATTTTTTTAATTCAACCGGATTTAAGCCCTGATTTTTTTTATTTCTATCTGTATTAAGTTTCTCTCTTAATAACTATCATAGAGTATTTTTTTTTTTTTACATGTGCAACTGATGTACAGTGTTAGACGGGAAAAAAATATCTCGTTTATTGTATAACGCATTATTGCAGTTCATTTAAATTTAGGTCCTTCAAAATCATTGTTTATCTCTGAAATCTTCTTCATCAAATCTATTTTTTAATAAATCTGAAAATATTCGTACATATTTGATTAAAAAAAAAAAAAATGACGAAAGCAGGTTTGCAATTATAAACAAAATTTTGTATTGCGTTTTTTATGTATATATAATTTTTTAAATAATTTTTTAATATCTTAGTTGTACAACAAATGGGGGCCTTTGGAAGAGAGGCTAGCGCTATGGCCCTCGTTACCACAGGTTTTGAGTTCGAGTCCCGGTGGTGCCATGGATGTTTGTAGTGGCTAGGAATCCATTTTAAGGCGTAGGTCCCGGTCTTATATGACCGTTGAGCGTCACAGAGCCCAATCAGACTTCTTCTCACCCACATCATTCTTAAACAGTGAAGAGGCAACTAGGCACAGTGACTAAGCACAGTGATGTGGTGTGGTGTAGTAGTTGTAAGACTAATGAAACGAAATTTGTTTATATCTATTATATAGTGCATAATTCGATACATTATTTATATTATGATTTAATATGTCAATTTCAGTTTAAAATTTTCCTTCAACGCCATTTAAATGCTTATATTCATTACTGTCCATTTCTTTGTTTACTTTTAATTAAGCATACATTTTATATAATAGAAAGCAAATTATTGACGCAAAATCAATTCAAAACTGAAGAAGCTTATATTAAAAAAAATTTGCTTGGTCAACCAAAATTAAACAAAAAACACATAATTATCTTTTTTTCATGCCCCCAAAATGTACCCTAAAACCCGCCAACGAGGCAAACCGTCGCCAAATGTGGCACCCCCTTCCTGGTGTAAACATTGCCTGTTTGTCAGCTGCATTTCCTCACACAATTGAGGCTCGATTCGACTTGGAGAGGCGAAGGATGACTTTAAAGAGGCCTATTCCGCACATTTTTGAAAATCCTCAGCCGAGCATCGTCCGGCATTTTTATTGCGTATTATGAAGATCGAACTCAATGCCGGACATTTCCTTTTCATATCGTCTGGCTTTCAGCCCCCTTCCCCTTCCACCCTTTGCCTCAAGACGGAAAAATTCTCTTTTTTTTTTTATTTTATTCCCATGATCCTCTCCTTTTACGATCTCTAATAGTGGGAATAACTGCGATTTACAATGAGATAATGCCCTTTTGATTGAAGTGGGAGTTTATTTCTCTCTCTCTCATCAATTTGGATGATCCTGATTTTTATTTCGGGAAAAAAGATTTTAAAAGCATTTCCATTTGAAATATAAATGTGTACCATGAATATATTTAAATATGCTTAAAAGCATTTTTGTTTGAAGAACGATGCATTAGATTAAGATTGCAACATATTAAGACATTTGTTCAGTTGAGACTAAAGCAGTGAAAGATTGATAAATTTGGTATTCATCAATTTATTATAACATCAGCTCACACTGTATGAACATTTATAATGATCTTTCAGTCGAGCTTTATTTTCAAGTAATGAAAGTATCTGTTTAATATTTTACAAATGAAACATTACGTAAAAAATAAGATAAACAATAACTTATTTTTCTTCTCCATTGGCTCAACATCCCTCATGATGGCCCAAGGCCGTCTACCTACTGGCAGATTTCGAGACAGGAGATGTTTATTTTTACTGGTTAGGATTGGCAGTCTTATACCCAACACTTTTAGACCTGGACCTACGGTTTAAAGTGGATTCCGAATCACTACAAACGTCCATGGCACCGCCTGGACTTGAACCTCGAAACCTGTGGCACCGAGTGCTAGACCGGGGTTGGCCAACCCGTGGCCCGCCTTGAATATTTTTCCGGCCGTGAGAATTCTCACACTTTTACAAAATATATTTATTATATAATGGCCAAAGTAGTGAAAACCAATGCATGAAAAATACATTATGTGTGCATCCTTATATTCAAAAAATTAAATGTCGAAATTATGAGAAAAAAAAATTTGAGAATTTGATTTTAACTAAATTATATTTTGCCAGATTTACTCATCATGAGCGGAGAAACAAATATCGCACTAGTAAAATAAATATTTTTCAATGATTTCGTTTTTTTTATTTCGTTTAAATTTATGTATTTTTTTTATATTTCATTTTTAGTGTTATATATTTCTTTACAGTATACGTTTAGTATCATCATTATTATATTATCTATGTTTACATGTAAGAATAAAAGTAAACACAATAATAATAATTCATTATGTCTTAATTTTCACTCCAAAAAATGTCTATAGTGGGTCTAAATCTAATATGGGGATACATAATTTTATATACGGCCCGCGGGTTAGGATGCATTTCAAAGTGACCCGCAAGATCATTTGGGTTGGCCTCCCCCTGTGCTAGGCACTCGGCATATCAAAACCTAATAATTTATAACCGATGTTTAAACAAAAATATTTAAAGATTTAAAAAAAAAAAAAAAAAATTCAGATTTTAAATTGCAATTGCTCTGAGCTTCCATGAATTAATATACCCTTCTCTAAAAGAGAAATAATTTGCATTGGAGGTATATTATTTCTACAAGAGAAATAATATACGTCCTTTTCAACACGATAGTGTTCAATTACACACAGGAACATCGTCGCAGAGCTAGGTTACAGAATATTGTCAATTTTTAGAATATTGTCTGATTCGTAGGTTTTTGTCAACGATTGAAAATGTGTGGGATGACATGCCTTGACAAAATGAACAAATCTTAAGAATTGATAAATTAGAGGCATGTTTATAGTAATTTCGAAACATGTAAAGGGATATTTTTTTGATTAGCAATTTTGATATTTTAATTAATTTATTCAACATTAGCAATACATGAACAGTGGTTTTTTAGTAGTTCCTTTATAAAGGTTTCATTTTCACTTTCGTCAAATTCTGTTATCTGTAGCATTTTAAACCGCATTTGGATAAATCGTGATAAAGCAGCATCAGTGAGCATATTATCTCAAAGTGTCAGGTCAAATCAAATCAAGGGTTTTTTTTTTTTTTAGACGTTTTAAATGTGAAACTGACGTCCTTCTTATTAGTTCAGGATTACTGTATGAATTATTTCCAAAATATTTTGGTAAAAAAAAATCAATAAAAAATTATTGCAAAATTGTTAAATATTAGGATGGTAAACAAAATAATTCCTCAATGTTCTTTTAAAAAAAAAAATATGTGTATCGTTAGGCCTCGTCTTCCGCCCATCCAAGCGGCCTGATGACCAAATGGCTAGCGCTCTGGACCATTGGTACCAGGCTTCAGGTTGAAATCTTTGCGGTAGCATAGATGTTTGCTAGTGGTTCGGAATACACATTTAACTGTAAATCCTGGTCTGTTCATCCCTCGTGCAGAAGATGACCGTTGAACGACTGACCAAACCAATCCATGCATTCATAGCATGGAACAAATGGTGAAAGCGAGGCACAAGAGGACTTTTAAGCATAAACATTGTATTTTCCATAATTGTAGAGAGGAAACCGGGAAAACTAAAACCAGACAGCCTAATACGCGATGCTTATGAACATTGTAACAATCGTACTCAAGTCTTCTCATTTCTGAAAGTAGGGACTGTTAACGAATGGAGCCCCCTTATTTAGAAATTCAATAAGCCATTCACCAAATTAATATGAAAGAAAAAACTTACATTAAACTGTTTAGTAAAGTGCCATTTCGACATATCATAACTGCACCACTACTCTAAGTTGCATTCTAGCCCTGTGATAGTATTTCAAAGTCTAACTATGCCAATAATGGTGATGGCTAATTGTCTGGCGCTCTGGCCTTTGATTCCACAGGCTTCAGATTCGAATAATGGCGGTTGCATGGATGTTTGTGAGTGAATCGGAATCCACGTTAAACTGTAGGTTCCGATCTAATTAGCCCAAAGTGTGCATAAAATGGTCGTAGAGCCATAAACCAAACCAAATCAAGCTGAATAGAAGGAAATCACATTAAAAAATCAATTTATAGAGCCCACCTTAGACGTATATTTTTCAGTACGGCTTCTGAACGCCCTTCTCTCTTACTTAATAATTATGAAATATTTTCGAAAAATTTATTGAATAAATAATTTATTAATTATTAATTATTTTGAATTTTCGAATAATTTCGAATGATTTATTTTCTGAAATATTTTATTGAGAAATTATTTAGCTTAATAGGAAATAAAAAAATATATATATATATTAAACTGTTTAGTAAAGTGCCATTTTGACATATAATAAATTAGCCACTATTCTAAACTGCGGTCTAACAACCCTGTTGTAAATATTACTTTGCCAACATCAACAACAATGACAAAGGTTAAAAACTAGTTTACAAGGAGGCATACATTATTATTTGTTTTTCCCCTAACCAAAAGTAATACGACCGTATGCAGCAAGCTACAACATTGGCTGTTTTATGTCGAATTGATGTTGCAGAGCGACGGAGCGGCAAAACGTTGATGTGAGGTTAACACAATGAGGGCTCTCAGCAGAAGAATGCTTCAAGATGCGCTCCTAAAATATTCTCGCTAAAAATAGCTCCGTCTCGTTTGGAGACGAATCCCGTCGCTTAGCGTCACATTTCCGGATAAAGGATTCAAACACACTTTTCCCCGCGCAGTCAGGGCGTCTGTTGGGGTCGACATGCTGAGTCGGCTCTGGCTGTGGGAAGAATTTATTGTCTGTTTGCAAAAGGGTGCTTAATAGCATTTGCTTTTTAAGTATTAATGTATATTTGGTATTAAGTATTTTAGTAATTAATGTTTGGAATTAATGGCTATCGGGGCCATAGGTTTCAGGTTTGAGGCCCGGCGGAGCACACAAAATCAAATCACACAAATCATGCTAAACGGAAAGAAATAACATAAAAAAATCTTTTATAGAGGACACCTCAGACATGCATTTTCAGTTCGGTTTCCAACCCCACCCCCTCCTTCCCCTTCGTTTAGAAATTCAATAACCTATTCAACAGCTTAATATGAGAAAAAAATGTATATTAAACTGTTTAGTAAAAGAGTCATTTCAACATGACTTATCCACTATTCTAAACTGCATCTTTGCCCCTGTTATACATATTTTTAAACTATAACTATGCCAACAACAAAGAAAAAAAAAAAAGGAAAGGTTAGAAGGGAAGGCATAGATTATTATTTATTTTTCCTAACCAAAGTAATACGACCGCATGCAAGCTGCAATGTTCGCAGGTTCGCAATGTTAAACGCAGGTCTCAGTCTAATAGAACTGTAGAGTGCTGGGCGTAGGACTGAAAGCGGTACCAGTAAATAGAAAGTATTTCCTGTTTTGGAATCTGCCAGTAGGTAAACGGCCTTGGTCTACCATGGGGTTGTTGCGCCACTGAAGAAAAAGTAGTTAACTAAATTTAAACAAGTACTTTAAGAATAAAAAGAGATGGTATATGGATGTTCCTACTACCTCCCAAGCTAAACGGAAGGAAATTACATTTAAAGAAAGTCGATGTAAAAGATCCCAATTCAGACATAAACAATTTCAGTTCGGTTTCTGAACAACCAACCCGTTTAGAAATTCAATAATCTACTCACCAGCTTAATAAGAAATATATATATTAAACTGTTTAGTAAAGTGTCATTTCGAAACGTAATATCTTATCCACTATTCTAAACTGCATTCTAGCCCTGTGATACATATTTCAAAGTCTAACTATGCCAACAACAACGACAAAAGATTAAAAAAAGGAAGGGTTATAAGAGGGAGGCATATATTATTATTTATTTTTCCCAACCAAAGTAACACGACCGCATGCATCAACTACAACGTTCGCAGTTTTGTGTCAAATTGATGTTGCAGAGCAACGGAGCGGCAAAACGTTGATGTGGAAGTTAATACAATGAGGGCTCTCAGGAGAAGAATGCTTCAAGATGCGCTCTAATGCTCCGTCTCGTTCAGAGACGAATCCCGTCACTTAGCCTCAAATTTCTGGATAAAGGATTTGAACACACTTCCCTCCGCTCAGTTAGGGCGTCTATTAGGGTCGGAATGCTGAGTCGGACCTGGCTGTGGGAAGAATTTAGTGTTTGTTTGCAAAAGGGTACTTAATAGCATTTGCTTTTAGGGGCAGGCGAGCTTATTGAATTGGAATGTATGCGTGTTTTTGTGAATTGAAAATGAAATAGTGCGGCATTTAGTTCAAGGTGATTATGGGAATGAAAAAAATACGTTAATAGGACATAGTTAAATTGCACTTAATTACCTCACAACAACATTTTGTCGCTACAAGTTTGAATTAATATCACTAGAGATGACTTCAGAGCCTGGTGGCCGAGGGCTGCTGCCTCAGGTTTCTAGTTTGAATGCCGCCTGTGCCATGGATATTTGTAGTTGTTCGAAATCTACTTTTAACCGTAGGTCCTGTTCTGACTGTAGAGAGCTGGACGTAGGACTACCAACCCTATCCAGTAAAAAGAAAATCATAAGTCACTACTTTCTTGTCAGTTTTCTTTTTCTTTATCTATACTGGGACCTTCTTGGCCCACCATGGGTATGTTGCGCCTTGAAGATTTGGTTTTTGTCTCTCTACGGTTATTTTGTGCACACTTTGGGCTAATTGTAATTAACCTACAGATTAACGTGGATTTTGAATCACAAACAAACACCCATTTCACCGCCAGGATACGAACATTGAAGCCTCTGGTACCAAAGACTAGCGCTGGTCAATTGTCCATCATTTAGACGTGCCTTGAAGAAGAAGAGATGATATCTGCAATACTTCCTCAAGCTAAACGGAAGGAAATTACATAAAAATCTATTTATAAATCGATTTTTTTCCACCTCAGACATAGGAATTTTCAGTTCGGTTTTCGACCTTGCTCCCTCCCCTTTTTTTTCAGAAATTCAATAAGCTATTCACCATCTCAATACGAAAAAAAAAATATTAAATTGCTTAGTAAAGTGTGATTTCAACATGCAATAACTTACCCACTATTCTAAACTGCATATTTCAAAGTCTAACTATGCCAACAACAACGACAAAAGATTAAAAAGAAAAAGGCTTATAAGTGAGAGGCATACATTATTATTTATTTTTCCTAACCAAAACAATACGACCGCATGCAGCAAAGCTACAACGTGCGCTGTTTTCTGCCAAATTGATGTTGCAGAGCGACGGAGCGGCAAAACGTTGATGTGGGGTTAATACAATGAGGGCTCTCAGCAGAAGAATGCTTTAAGATGCTCTTCTAATGCTCCGTCTCGTTCAGAGACGAATCCCGTCGCTTAGCGTCACATTTCAGGATAATGGATTTGAACACACTTTCCCCTCGCAGTCAGGGCGTCTGTTGGGGTCGGAATGCTAAAGTGGGATCTGGCTGTGGAAGAATTTATTGTTTGTTTGCAAAAGGGTACTTAATAGTATTTGCTTTTGGGCCAAGTGAGCTTATTTAATCGGAATGAATGTTTGTGTTGGGGAATTGAAAATGAAATATTACAGCATTTAGTTCGAGTTAATTAGGTGAATGAAAAAACTATACGTTAATAGGACGGTTAAATTGCACTCAATTAAAATTATGGCTCTTGAGTAAAGGGGTTGTATCTTTTTGTTGGAAATTGCATGGCCAGAAAATTGTTTAGTAAGGAAATTGTATCATTATGTATATTAGATCATGCACATTAAACTGTTCTCACTTTTAAATAATACAGCAAATTACTTTTAATGTAATTTGCTGTATTATTTTATATTTTTAGTCATTTCGTTCTTAGTTGCTTATAAAGTATAATATGAAGAAAAATATGTGATATGCTTAATAACAATACCGTTTGTTTAATTTTTGCCCTTTTTTTATTTATTATAGAAATACTAGGTTATTTGATTTTAATAAAGTAATAATTTAATGAAATTATTTCATATCATAAATTTATAAATATTTTATAATAAGTTATTTTATTATAATGTTGTTGTTGTCATATCCCTCATGGAAGAGGGGAACAAGGGGTACCAAAGAAATCATATCATTAACTTTTAAATTTAAAGTAAAAGTGGATGTTGCACATTAAACTGTTTTCACTTTAATGCAATTTGCTGCTTTATTTTATACTTTTGTCATTTCTTAGTTTTTTTTCGAAAGTACATTATGAACAAAAATATGTGAGATATTTAGAAACAATAAAGTTTATTTAATTTTTTTCAATTTAATTGATTGAATTTACGTCATATATGTAGCAGAATCAGAGTTGAGGGAATCACTTGGAGCAGGCTACGTTACAATCCTTTGCCACTACAAGTTTGAATTAATATCTCTATAAATGACATCGGGATCTGATGGTCGAGAGGATTAGTGCTCTGGTTATCGGTGCCATAAGTTTCAGGTTTCAGGCTCAGGGGCCATGGATATTTATAGTGGTTTGGAATCTAATTTAAACTGAAAGTCCCGTTCAAATATGACTTTTGGACGTAGGGCTGACAACCATAACCAGTAAAAAAAAGGTAAACATGTCATGTTTCGATTCTGCCTATAGGTAGACGGACTCGGCCCAACATGGGGCTGTTGCGCCTTGAAAAAGAAGAGATGACATCTGTAGGGTTCTTTACCTACTTTCTCGAGCTAAATGGAAGCGGCCTGATTGACCAATTGGCTGGCGCTCTGACTTCAGATTCGAATCCTGGCGATGATATGGATGTCTGGTGAGTGGTTCAAAAATCCCGCTAAACTGTAGGTCCCAATCTAATTAGCTCAAAGGATGCATAAAATGATCGTAGAGCTACAAACCATACCAAATCAAGCTTAAGGGAAGAAATTACATTAATCGATTTATAGAGGCCACCTTAGACATACATTTTCAGTACGGTTGCCAAACTCTTCCCACCCTCTTGTTTAGAAATTCAATAAGCTATTCGCCAGATTCATATGAAAAAAAACTATATTAAACTGTTTAGTAAAGTGTCATTTCGACATGCAATAACTTATCCACAATTCTAAACTGCATTCTAGCACTGTGATAAAAATATTTCAAAGTTAACTATGCCAACAATGGTGATGGTCAATTGATTGGCGTTCTGGCCTTTTGTTCCACATGCCTCAGATTCGAATCCTGGCAGTGGCATGGATGTTTGTGTGGGGATTCGAAAACTACTTTAAACTGCAGGTCCCTGTCTAGTTAGCCTAAAGTGCGCAAAAGTTATTATAGAACGGCAAAAAAAACCAAATCAAATTAAACGGAAGGAAATTACATAAAACAATCGATTTACAGATCTTACCTCAGACATACATTTTGAGTTCGGTTTCCAAACACCTCCCAGTTGTTTAGTAATTTAATAATCTATTCACCAGCTTAAAATGAAAACAAGAAATCTATATTAAGCTGTTTAGTAAAGTGCCATTTCAAATTGTAATAACCTATCCACTATTCTAAACTGCATTCTATCCTTTGATAAAATATTTCGAAGTATAACTATTCCAACAACAACGACAAAAAGATTAAAAAAGAAAGGGTTATATGAGAGAGGCAAACATTATTATTTATTTTTCCTATCCAAAGTAATACGACCGCATGCGAGCTACAACGTGCGCTGTTTTGTGTCAAATTGATGTTGCAAGAGCGACGGAGCAGCAAAACGTTGATGCGGGGTTAATACAATAAGGGCTCTCAGGAGAAGAATGCTTCAAGATGCTTCTCTAATGCTCCGTCTCGTTCACAGAGACGAATCCCATCGCTTAGCGTCAAATTTTGGGATAAAGGATTTGAACACACTTTCTCTTATGCAGTCAGGGCGTCTGTTGGGGTCGGAATGCTGAGTCGGCTGTGGCTGTGGGAAGAATTTATTGTTTGTTTGCAAAAGGGTACTTAATAGCATTTGCTTTTGGGGCAAGCGAGCTTATTTAATTGGAATGAATGTTTGTTTTGGTGAATAGAAATGAAATATTACAGCATTTAATTCAAGTTGATTATGGGAATGAAAAAATAGGTTATTAAATTGTATTTGATTAAAATTATGGTTCTTGAGTAAAAAGGGTTGTATCTTTTTGTTGTTTGCTGCCCGTTGGAAATTGCATGGCCAGCAAATTGTTTAAAAATCGTATCATTAAATATATTAGATCATGCACATTAAACTGTTTTCACTTTTAATGTAATTTGGTGCATTATGTTATATTTTTGTCATTTCATTCTTAGTTGTTTATAAAGTATATTACGAACGAAAGTATGTGAGATGTCTAGTAACAATACCGTTTATTTAATTATTTTTGTACTATTGAAGAAACAAAAAGTTATTTCATTTTAATGGAGTAATAGTTTAATGAAATTATTTGATATAATAAATTATTATAATGTTGGTGTTGTTGTCGTATCCCTCACGGAAGAGGGGTGCAGCTTTTTTTTTTTTTAATGGAGCATCGTATGTGAAGTGTAACTTCTGTTACGTGTAGCTGAAGAAGGAAGGCAATGACTTCTGGGAGGACTTTTGGGGGAACTTTTTCACATTTGCGCATCGTATGGGATAAAACATGGAAAACTCTTACCAGGTAGTCCGACTCACGAGGCAAAGATGCTGATCCTCACAAACGCCACCGAGCCGTCTACGGAGTAAACTCCACCTTGTTGCTCACTTGGCACACATTGTCACTGAGCCAATGAATCAAGGCCTTTATTATAATAAGTTTTTATTATGCATTTTAATAAAGTTATTTCCTTTCGTTTTAGAAATGATCATTTGCTTCTACTTAATCATTTTGTAAAAAAGATTTGTTGTTACAACTATAAATTGAATTGATATTCATAAAACTTTTTAATGATGTAAATTTAACAAAAAAAATATTCACAAATTGTCTTATTTTTAAAATGTATCGAAACCATAATTATTCCTTATCATCTATTTTAAGTTATTTAATGTAACGTTATAATAAAATATATTATAATAAAATTGAAAAAAACATCCTGATAAATCCCAATGGGGAAAAATCCGATTTATCGTAAAAACATTTTATTTTTTCTAAATGTTTTTTTTTTTTGAAAAGAAGCGAATACGTGCTGTATTAGAAGGATAATTCTGGTATTGTTTTATTAGACTTTTTTATAAATTTATTTATTCCTGAATTGATTTCTTCTAAGGTATCGTTCAAGAATATTCTCGAATAGATTTCGTAAACATGCAAATAATAGAAAATTCATTTATTATTTCATGGGAAGAGAACAGTCATATAATCAATAGGATTGCACAAACTGCTTTTCAAAGTGCATGATTAATCACACAATGGTAGTGATTTCTGTTCACAAAACATGCTTTCTCTCAGATTAAAATTCCACTTAGATTTGATGGATGGCCATGAACTTATAAAAGAATAATGCATTCTAGTCTGGGAATTCTAATAGAAAAAAATATTATTTTAATTTGAATTTAGGATTAGCTTTAATAGAAATTTATTCGTTTTTACAGTGCAGATAAAAACAATATCAACTATTTCATTTGAATTACTTATCGAGTTAAACTTATTGATATGTATTTTTTCCCCTACAATGGGTCAGTGTACCAAACTAGAGATGCTATTAACAGCCACTGATGGTTGGGACGAATTTTATTAGTAATTGGCTAACATTTAAATTTGGGAGAAAAACCCAGAAAACTCCCACAGTGCCAACTACTACTACGGAAAGTTTGTAGGGAAAACGGAAAGTTTGAAGGGTTTGAATTGTTGTCTAAATTACGTGCAATAATAATTTCATATATATATATATATATATGCAAACGCAATTATATATGGCATGAAAATATATGCTATATATGAATTTAAATTAAATGCTATTAAAATTATTCAGCATATTCTCTGATTGAGTTGTTAAATGTACCAAATTCATGGACAAGTTCATTATTCGACTCAATTTTTATATAATAGCTAATTAACATTATCATCAAACCGTACATTTATCATGTAACGGTTTGAATTAAACCAATTAAAAAGATGTAATTTTAATCATTAGTGTAATGTTCTTAACATGAGGGCATTTCATTGATTCACAATTCAAGTAATAAATAATTGAAACAATTAAAAAAAAATGTACATATTGTATAAAATTTAAATCAGGAAATGTAGTTGAAAATCAGTAAATTTTTAAATTTAATCTTGTATTTCAAAATTATTCGTGTTTTCTATTTCACTTATTACTTCGTAATTTAATTACCTTTAAAATTAAATTTATTTAGAAAATTTTATTTATATTCTTTGACTTAATAATAATAGTTAATTATATTTAAAAATATTTAATTTTAATTGTCGATTTTTATTTTTATAAGGGTTAATTTAACTTAAATTAATCATCTCTTATGTAATAGTGAGTCTCTTAAAAAATTACAACGAGATTATAAAGTCTCGTAATAGTATTTTAACAAATTTTTAGTTTCTGACTGAAAGACGAAAATTTATTGTTGCAATTATAGAAAGCAAAAGTTCAAAATAATAAAATAACTGAGCGAATTAACAATTAACTAAAACATAGACTTAATGCATAGATGATGCATTCAAAATAATTTCTTTCTCAAACATTTATTCACAAGGAAAAAAGATAAATTGTTACATGTTCTAAAAGCACATGTCCCTTTTAATGTTTTCAAATTTAAACATTATATTCATTTTAATTGTTATTAAATACTATTTTAGTTGTTTAATTTATTAGTTTTAATTGTATTAAACAATTAAGTCTTTTTAATGGAATTATCATTAAAATATGATAATTGCAATTAAATGTCAATTAAAGCTATAGCCTAGTTAATTTGTCTGGCCTAGTTAATTTTTCTAATTGATATAAATATTAAATTGAGTTTAAATCCTAATGATCTACATTATCTAAAAATGCTGTCTAATCTAAGAGATATTGTTAAGAAAATATTCGTTCCAACACATCAAAGTAACTGGCATTTCATTTTATTTTTTTTTATTAAAATATTTAAATTAATATGGTCAAATATTTACATTAATATGTTAAATATTTACATTAATATATTTAAATATTTACACTAAATATTTACATTAATATATAATAACTTTTATGTCTGTACATAAATTGAATTGTTACTCGTCAATTTTAAATTGAATGAAAATTACAGTTTAGCGTAGTTTAATACACTGCAAATTCATTTGCAAAAGTATTCGTTATAAAAATATTATGAAATCATTTTAAACAAAATGCAATGATATATTGTACATTGTAGATAAATAATAAATAATTCTGGCATAATGAAGAATGCTGGGCTAAAAATTCATATGACATAAATAAAAAAGGAGGTTTGGAAAGTGTTAATGTTGTAAAAATATGATAAAATATGATAATTAAAATATGATATTTCAGAATTTTTTATTATCTTTATTTGTACCCAAATTTACCACACATAAAACTACTATGCTGTCAACGTTTTATTATGGCACCATTTCTTTTATATTTTAACGTTATTCCTTCGTAAAGGGAGCAGACGATGCTTTCGGGAGAATTTTCCAAATTTTTGTGTTGGCGAACAATTTGAAAATATTGGAAGAAAAACTATCGACACGACTCTTTTTTGTTAGAATTTCAATGAGTCCACTACTTTTTCAAAGCAATTATAATAGTTTGGGGCTAGAATGGCCGAGTGTTTAGCGCTCGGTGCCACAGGTTTCGAATTCGAGTCCCGGCGGTGCCATGGACGTTTGCAGTGGTTCGGAATCCACTTTAAACCGTAGGTCCTGGTCTCATATGACTATAGAGCGTCACGGAGCCCAGCCAGACTTCTCACCCACATCATTCTTAAACTGTATAGGGGCAACTGAGTTCTAGGCACAATGATGTGGCGTGATGAAGTAGTAATAGTTATTATAGTTCAAGATATAAACGGTATAAGACTCTCTTCATCTTTCATTCTAGCTAGTACAATTTTGCACTTGTCATAGGAGAACCATATGCATGTATAAACAATGAATATGAAATTGACTAACTCCTAACTCCTCCTCCACTAAAATTGACTAATTCATCACTACAGTCCATCGTGAGCCAAAACCTTCTGCCCATCTACAGGTTTCGAAGATAGGAGATGTTTTTCTTAAAGGGGAACGGATGTCAGCTCTACACCCAATAACCATATAAGACCGGGACTTATGGTTTAAAGTGGATCCCGAACCACTACAAACATCCATGGCACTGCCGCGACCGAACCCGAAACCTGTGGCACCGAGTACCATAGTCACTCGGCCATTAGGTCCCATTTACAATGAATCATAATAATAAAATGTTAAAATCATGGGATTTAAATCATAGCTGCTTGTTGAATAGACTATATAAATTTGATCCCTTCTTCGCATAACTAAAGTGCTTTTATGTTTTGACAACACACATATCTGTTGCCAGTCAGGTTGCGAAGAAGTTTTCTTGTTTTCTTCATGTATAATACAAACGTTATACGTAATAATTTTTTTAAAAAGTGTCCTCACAAAAGAAATCCGCGTTAAAAAAATTGTAAAAAAAAAATAATAATAATAATAATAATTAACAAGTTTGAATATGTAAATTACATTTGCTCTCCATCTTGAGAGGAAAAATCGAATTGTCTTGATCCTTTTTATTATCTTTAAGATGTCTTAAGTATGACTTAGTTACGTATGCATGGCTGATTTTAACTTCCTTTTGAGTATTACGAATGTCTTCTCGAATGAAATGTGATTCACTTTTGGGGTTGCTGCTCAGAATGATCAGATTTACTTTAATGGTTCGTTAGTTTTCCAATTGTCCTTTCGCAACAAGATAAACATATAAAATATTTGTTTCGCTAGTTAGAAACACAATGCTGATAATAAAGTGCTCATTGTTAATTAACTACAAATTAATCTGCATTAAAACAACTAACAAAATATTTACATGCAAGTTATCAAGTTGGAAATCGTTCAAAGTGCATTAATATAATAAAGATATTTCAGGTGTAATTATTTTTGACATTTTAATGAGATAATATCAACCAAATAAAAATTGTAGCAATAAGCTGAATTTCTTTGTTGCTTGTTATCCGGAACGAAATAATCTAAGACATATTAAAGAAATGGCAATTCTTCTGGGTAGTATTATTTAATCACTTTCAACATTATTATTATTTAATCACTTTCAACATTATTATTATTTAGTTACTTTCGTCATTATTATTTTTCATCACAAGAACATTTTGTTCATACCAACGTAAATGTTTGATCTTCCAGTAAGCATTTATTTAATATTATGTTGTTCACTATTTAAAAACAAATGGGTTAGTTTAAAGTGATTACAGAAATTACCACTTTAAAAATGACGACAATGATGTTGATAATATTTTCCTTTAAATATAAATAAGAAATTAAAAAATACTTCAAAAATTGTGACATAGGAGTGGAAGTACAATAAGTCTTCTTTTTCTAAATTTTAATATTAATTCTGTGTGATTAAGTGATTAAGTAATTTTAGAGTTCTAAAAGGATGTCTAAAAGGGTTGGATGTTTTTGAGGACATCCAAAATTCACACATAAAATATCTCGCTAATGACGCATTTCAGAAATGTTTTACTTCCTGCTGGAAAATTCAGATTTTGCAAGCAAATTGGTGTTAAATGATGCTAATGATAGTTTTGCAACTTGAACTTGTAAACATACTTTACATCTTTTTTAAGTTCAAGCGAAAGTATGTTACAATGTACAAATTGAAGTGAAAGTATGTTACAAGTTCAATAAGTTACAATGTAAGTTCAAGCGAAAGTACGTTACAATGTACAAATTTATAAAATATAGCTGGAAATAAATATTTTTTTTTATATAATTCTCAGTTACTTCTAATTTTGATCCATAATTTTTACAGTTTTTTTTACTTAATAATAATTTATAAATTCAGTTTTATTTTTGCTACGATTATTCAAAAAATTGTATTGCCAAATAAGAGTCGTATTGCTTAAGAACTATTGCAAGCAAGCTTTTTGATGCTAAAACTACTAATTTAAGATACTAGATCTGCCTGATGGAATACATCGAGCATCTAATTTTAAACCTGGACAAGCAATTTTGAACCAAAAATTCTCTGTCTCTGGCGAGAATGGGTACGATAAAAAAAGAGGTCTGAAATTCATTCGATTTGGATCAAAGATTAAGAGGATACGAACTACCAATATGTCATACCCGGAGGCTGTCAAACAAAATTGTAGTTTGACCTATGGATGCAATGTAGAAGGCTTCCTAACTGTGAATATGCTACATTGCTGTCTTTACAGTAAATAATACCATCAGAACAAAGTGAAAGGCATTCTAAATAACAGCTATTAAATGAAGAAAAGATTATCTACGCTTGAAATTAATATTTCTTTCGTCTTTTGGGGAGAATTGCTACAAAAATTACTTAATAATAACGATGACAGGTATTGCCACTTTGGCTGTCTTGGCCCAGCTTGGCTCTTTGTGTTTGCAGTGGTTTTCCTTCCATGTGTGTAGATATGGAAACGAAGTTGCTGATATGCTTGCTGGGAAGGATAGAAATCATTTCACTGCTCCTTCCTAGGATCTACGAGCTTCTAAGGTACATTCCCTATTTCTGGCTGAAGTAAATACCGCTTGGAAAATTGCACCCAGACACGACTGACATGCTGGCAAGTACCCTGGATTGTCTTTGCGGTGCACTTGCCCAAGATTTCTTCAGACTGTTTTATCTGGGCTACATAAGGAGTTATACCTTCAACGGAATATAAGAGGACAGGACTGACAACATAACCAGCTTAATATTCAACTGAAATGTGAAGACGTAGTATGGCTATTGACACTGCTCGGCAATCGCGTCTCTCTCTAATACGATTGATTGCATTGGTGCCTCTGAGGCGAACCTGTTGAATGAGATTGCTTTTGATTTATTAATGCGACATGGTCTTTTGCATAACCCTGGTTTAGGGGCCTAAATACCGTTATGGTTTAGGGGTTTAAACCTGGGGCAACAACAACAACAAAAAAACCCTGCAATGATAGCAATAGCAAAAATGCAATATTACATCCATGTGAGAAATGGGAAATTACAAAAGTAGTAAGATAAAAGTAATATAATAAAGATTATAAAGTTAGTAGAACCTTCTAAATCCAGAAAAATGCCATTATGACTTTGAATGTTATAGATAAATTTATAAATGGAAATTTAGAATTACAAATACTGCATGGATGATTGGTATTAGTTAGAGCAAGGTTAGGTTTAATGAGCATTAATTAATCAGCTACCGCAAAAATTCGCAACGTATGTAAAAAATTTCTTGACAGACATAATATGCATTTTTTTGTTTTTTATTGTCTATGTTAATAATCTCGTGTGTTTCATGCAATTTTTGTTGTACGCATTTAAAATCAGTGTTATTAATCTCATTGGACGTAGAAAATCTGCGCATTAGATTTAATCAATACAAGTTTGATTAAATTTTTATACGAGGGAACAAAATACACTAACTAATAAATTTTGATTTATTTTAAGAATTATTATTTTCAATGATTAAGGTAAAGTTTCAATAAAATCTATTCTTTCCTATTGTGTATTGACTTAAGACAACACAATTTTCTCATGATTACAAAACAAATGCATACAATTATTAATACAAATAGCCTTGAATAACAAAGGAAAAATCTGAGCCACTTTTCTTGAAAAGAACAAAAATCTGCGTAAACTAGCTACCGTGATTTGTTTGTCCTTTCCTCGACCTTTACATACAAGTTAGCTTTTATGAGAAATCTCGACAAATGTCTGGACTGCAACTCCTCTAGAGCCCTAAAATGTCCTCCGAAACTGGAAGCCATTTCCCACTACTCTTGAGTTACTGCTACTACTAGCACGCATGCATATATCTCCCTTGTTTAATATGGAGGGCAACTGCATTCCATTTACATTAAACCACTTTGATGGCAGAGATTAAATTCAAATAATGTTAATGTCTTTTTTAAGTCTTTTTCTTCTGGTTTGCATACATATTTGAAATTAAAACGTTAATTTAATTAAGGAGCTTACATTAATTAATGCAGTTTAAAATTATTTCCTCATTTAACTGCTGTGAATTAGAAACTTCACATTTTAATTTAATTGCCAACCAGTTTATGCAAACTGGGAATAAAAATGCATAAAATAATTGCTTTAAGCTATATTTTATGCGCCTGGCAGTTACCTAGTGGTAGCGTGGGAAGTTAACAAGCTGGAAAGCTCAGGTACAAATTGTGGCGGAATGTGTTGTAGTCACTGCTTTTAGAAACTTTTTAGACTTGATGGCGAATGTCGCCGCAAATATAAGCATTTCGCATCGACAACCAAGTTCCCTAATGATAAGTTTGTCCCCATAAGATTATGGCAGTTATTTTTAAAATATATACCATCAACGCTCAAAGAAGGTCCCTAATAAGTGACAATTTACAACATGCATAAGTTGAGTACTACGTTTCATCAATGAATCAAAAAATCCTTATCGTAAGATTTTAATCATTTATAAATAGGTACTTTAGATTTCATTAATGCTTTAGAATGTTTATTTTGAGTACTAGAAAGGCGCGCCCTGATTTGAAGCATTCGCTTGAATGTTCGTCTGACTCCTCGTGATGAAATTTGAACTAGAAAAAAAAAAATCCCTTATCAAAAATCTCCTTACGAGAAAGCCTCCATTCATCTGTAGGAAGATCGGCAGTCCTTCATGATGCGTGACAAAAACCGACTCTACAAAAACTTCAAAAACGGATTTTATTTCTCTGAAAGTTTTGCGCATGCGTTGTGATTTTCGTCCAGGCAGGAACAAACTGAATTTCTTTTCAGCAAAGTTGAGAGACAATGATGCTCAATGCTCAATGTTCACACATTAAGAATCTTTAATATTTTTGAGTATCTTACAATTTATTTAAAGAAATTGATATAAATGGCTTAGCACGCCGGACTAATGGTCCAATGGTAATATGCGAATTTGTTCATTTGTCCTTCGCGGAAAAAATACAAAAAAACAAGCTTTCTACAAAAAATACTTCCACTTAAAATAATACGGTATTTAATTTCTTTTCTGAATACTCATCAGGTATAAAATGCTATTGTTTAAATATAGTATCGATAGGTTATATGATATAAGTTTTTATGTGTATTATGCAAGAAATCTTTTATGCAGGTGTTTTATGCATAATACCTTTTTCATATACATATATATATATAAGCATTCAAAAACCTCGTTTTCAATCAGTGTTCTTAACCTCTTTCCTTTCTGGTAAAATTGGCCGAAGCTATAAATTAAAATAGATAAGGATATCCAATGCTGGACATGTAGTCAAAGTTCATTTTCATTGGAAAGAGCATCAGTAGGAGTTTTCTTGTGAATAAAGATTTAATATCGCATCTGTTACGGGCGATTTGGGCTGCATCTCTCCGTTGAGGGTCAAGATTTATTTAATGGCGGAATTCAGCATTGCAAAGATAGAGTTACATCTTAAAGACTGTGTTTGTCATAGTAGATGAATTTATATACTACAGTATACTATCTTAGACTTATGTCTTAGTATAAGTCCAAATAAGGTGGATTCTAAAGATATTTAATTGACATCGAGAAAATCAACCAGATGTGACATTGAGCACGAGAAGTCAATCTTTGACCCTCGTCCTGGAGATTGTCCAGTAAGAAGGGTGGTCAAAAAGCGGATGATTTTCAGCAATCCTTCAGAATCAATGATAGCTTAAAAATATATCATCTCAGATCAGGATGGAATAAAATGGAAGAATGGCCTGGAGGAATGGAGGCCGAATCGAAGAAAAAGGCAGCGGAAAAGAGTTGTAACATAGTAGCAAGAACCTCTACAGGCTTTCAGTGGGAAGAGGCTGTGGCTCTGATGGTGAAAACAGCGGTGGTGGTTAAGAATGTGTTGAAAAGTGTAGTCTGATGGGAAAATCCGTGCCTCGGTTGATTTCCGAACAGTTGCCGTTTGACTTTGACCATCTCTCTAAGCCTCTCTATACGTGAGTGACTATTCTCAAAATTATTTTTATTTGGAGGATCCTTAATAATTTGCTGTGCATGGTTAACAATTAAGGCTAAAACTTTATGGCTTCGTTCAAAGACATTCTGACTTGGTGGGAAAAGTGTTTATACTATTAATCAATTATACTACTATAAATTAATCTATTGAATGCTAAACTGACATCTTCAGTTTTAAGAGGTTGGTATTATGATTATGATTATTATTGGTTGCTTGCTAAATTGATCTGCATTTGTTTTTAAATGCCGTAGGCTACTATTTTTATTGTTGAAATGACACGTTTAATTTCCTTGTGGGTTAATGACAAATATAAGATATGTAGAAATAAATATAGAATAATTTATTTAATCTAGAATAGTTTTTGTTATTCATTGGCGCAACAACACCATCGTGAGCCAGGTCTGCTTACTGGTAGATTTCGAGACAGGATATGTTTTCCTTTTAAGGGGTAGGGTTGACATCCCTATCATCCCTAGCAGCCAGATTAGACCAGTATCTACGGCTAAAAGTGGATTACAAACTGCTATAAGCATCCATAGCATCGCCGGGACTCCGAACCCGAAACTTGTGGTACCTTTCACCACAGCTCTAGTCACTCGGCCATCAGGTTCCACTACTCGCCCATGGCACTAATTGTCTAAAATATGAATAAATCAACACTTTTGTTTTAAATTTTATAAATATTTATTTCGTGCTTATGCATTGCTTCTATAAATATTTATAAGTACCTGAATATTTCGAATATGTTTTGTTAAAAAAATTTGTGTTAGCGTTGATTGATTTACGGGTAATTGCGAATCTCAACGTAGTACAATTTTTTTTTTAGCAATTAGTTTTCGATATTTCTGAGCTGCATTTCTTAGAAATTTGAACTAATTGAATTTTTGGAACATCCAGTGTGACATTAAATTTTATTATTGCTTAAAAATATTTTAGTCATCTGCTGTCCATTTACACAAAGTTTTTTGTGATATATTTTTTTAGAAGTTATAGCTGTATCAAATTTCTTAATTTTCCCAACATTGAACGTAGTGACAGACACAAAATACAATACGGATAAAGAGTTGCAGAATTTCTTATTAAAATAAAACTATCTTGTACTTTATTTAGGTTTTTTTTCAAAAACTTTAAACTATATATTCTGAAAATTGAAATAATTAAATAATAAGAGAGAAAATTGAACATGATGATTTCTTTTTCAGAAAAGTGACTTTATAAAGCTCTAATTTAAAATTTGACTTAAAATTAATTGCAATTTTTTACTTAAGTAAGCTTCTTCTATTACCTGATTAAAAAAAAAAGTAGCACGCCGAAGCATTTAAGCACAATCGAAAATGGTCCGAATCCTCTCTTACCAATTAAGAGAATCCAATCTGCAGAACTCTTAGATAAACGCAATTAACTCCGAACGAATTTATTCTTTCGATTAGAATTCGCAGGAGCAACTGCAATTAAAGTGGGTAGCATGTATCTGAGCAATTAATCGGACGAAATGGATCCTTTTAAGTCAGCTTTATCATTGCTGCTCTTTGCTACAAACTAATTTAAATTTGCATTTTATATATGCCCGTGTTGCATTTTGCTATCATCTTCCTTCGACACAGTTTAAACCTCTCCCTCCCTTCTTGAAAAATTGTTACATTGTTTTCCAATAATCTTTTTATTTATATCATGTAAGTAATTATCTATATGTTTCTGAAGTCCTCTTTGGTAATGAAATTTTATAGCTAAGAATATTTTAAATTAGAATATTTGTGATCAGAAAATATGTAATTTTCTCCTTGTAAAAAGGAAGCAATGTGTTTAAATTATAATTTAAAAAAAATAAAAACAGGAAAATTATTGAAGTTAAACATTTATATCATTTCGATAATAGCCGAAAATATTTGAATTTTTATTAAATAATTGAACAATAGAATCTATGCAAATTTCATTGTGCATGAGTAGCGGAGTATGTAATTACTCGTTTTACATCTTTCTCTCTCTGTATATATATATATATATATATATATATATATATATATATATATATATCTATATATATATATATATATATATACAGAGAGAGAAAATATATATATTTATATATATATATATATATACAGCGCCGAACACTTGACCTAAGGATATTACCCTGAGATATCTCGGCACCTCGACTTGCTAAAATATGGCCGCTTGTAGAATTGATTGGATTCCTTTATCATATGAAATTAACGTCAGAAATTACTTGGAAACTTTTGGAAACGTATAGTGATGATACATAAGCAAGCTTTGTTAATTTGCAATTATATCGATGAAGGGTTAACCAGACACTACTGTTAGAAAAGACTATTTTAATGATGGAGTTTTATTTATCAGCCACCCCTTATATCATATACGTATATTTAAAAAAATCATCTGTAAGAATTAATTACATACTAAACGCCACCGTGTGGGTGCAGGTTAGAATAGCCCCACTGTAGCCCACGCATTTCGTAAAAGGCGACTAAAATGGGTACACAGAGCCCAGGGTATAACCGGGCACTGGTAAAGAGAGGTAAAGTCAGACTTCTCCTTTTGGGTGCCCTATGTCTTTGTGACGCAAGGTCAACGACAAAAAGAAGTTGAATCTTTTACCCTTGATCATGAACACTGGTTCATGGATTTGGTCTAGATGTTGCTATCGAACAAGTGGGATAAGAAACAACAACAACATATAAAACGAATTTTTAAAAAAGTTAATTAAATTATTGTCCTTTACTAAACAAAAGAAAAATATTTTGAGACTATGTGGATTTAAAAAAAATATCAAAATGCTCATTTTGTTTGGAGCATTCTTTTCTATAACCTTTACTTTTGAATAATGAAGAAGTTAATTCCAATAAACTGCTTCTTAAGGAAACTATCAGATATTTGTTGTTGCACTAATTAAATTCGAAAAGTTGAAAGAAACAGTTCAGTCAATAAATTTCCTTCCAATTAATGCCAGATTATAAACACAAACAAAAGTCCTTTTGAAGTCCATTGATTGAGTTATTCAATTAAAGTATGTAGAATAAAATATGATGTGAAAGAGGTGGTACAATTAATCATTCGAGGAAACATAACACTCATCTGAAATATACGAAAATAAAATACGAATAATTAAATATACTGAAAACTTAATCGTGTTAAAGAAAAAGACGGTTAACAAAGAAAAACCAAAGAACTTTGTGTGAAAATCTTTTGAACTAATCTTCTTTACGGTTTTGTGTTAATCGTATAAGATAATTTATTCTTCAGATATTTCATTAGATGTTTGGAGGCTCTGTTTGTGGATAATTGAAATTGACTTTATAAAGCCACACAAATAAATATCTTAAAAGGTATCCTAAAAAGCACTTCTTTGTTGTTGTAATCTTTTTATAAAATTATTGATCAATAGTAGAGTTTCTTTTATTCTCATTTAAAACAAGATGTAAATAAAACAGCATAATATTTAACGAATACAAACAAATATTTAAAATAAAAGTAAAAAAAAGTAGTAGTAAGGCAGTAAGCACTGTAAGTAGAAATCTATCTTAATGAAAGTTTTATATTTATACGTTTAGGATGATCATAGTATCAAAGTTGGATACGTTTGGATGATCATAGTTCCATGAAAGAGATTATGTGTATAATCGGAATTTATTTTACAAAGCTCCCAAATAAAAACTCCCAATATCTTTTTACCGCCGTATATCACCCGTATGGATTGGCCAGCATACTCACCGGACTTGAATACAATAGAGCATGTGTGGGATATGCTTGGCCGACGAATTGCAGCCCGTCAACCCCACCCACCTGTCAACCGGAACTTCGGAGGGCATTGCTTGATGAGTGGTGTAATATTCCCAAGATCAGATTGATAATTTCATACTCAGCATGCCTAGGCGTTGTAAGGCCTGTATTGCAACGTCCGGGAGACATACTCCATATTAACCATCACACTAACCATGTTATACTGTTTTTTGTAAATAGGTTCTTTTTGAAATTTGCTCTATGGAGCAAAAATAGCAATTTTTATTAATTATGTCAAACATATATAATCTTTTTTGCTCTTTACCTTTTGTTTAATAAATAGATTTTACAAATAAGTCAAATTTGTTTTGCTTCTGTCTCTTTCTTTGCCTGAACTTCATTATCCTTAATTTATGGACATGAGTGCATTTTGTGACTGATAACATTCCAATTCGGCCGATTCGTGTCCCAACTACAATGTGTGCAATTAATACAAAAAGTATCAGGATCAAATCCAGTGAAATTCGTTGTGGATACTGATTACAGAAACAACGAGACCTGATGACGATTATGTAAAAACATCTCCCATTAATTGTTTGGCTGCCTGGTGATAGTTTTCCGATTTATCCCATACAACACGCAAATGCATGGCAATGCCTTTAAAAATTCGTCTTGTAAGCTCTCATAACCCTCCGGTGACCTGCTTGTGATATAAATATTTGGTCACCGATCATCAATAAAAATATTTCATTTTTCATATATATATATATATATATAGGAAAAATGAAGGATGGATGGAGCACTCGTCAAGGTAGAAGTTTGACATTGCTCCGTGCCGCTGAAGAAGAAGGACAATGCCTTCCTGGAATACTTTTAAAGGGAACTACCTCGCATTTGCGCATCGTGCGGAAAAAATCCAAAACTCCCACCAGGTTGTCCGACTTACAAGGCAAGATGCTGAACTGACAAGCGCATCGCACCTTCTCAATTTTTTTGAAACTGTTTCTACAACAAAGCGCCAGCGGATTAAATCTCAGTCCTAATGCTCACCAGCGGCGGATGTTGCTAATGAGCCATAAGTCGGGTACTATCTACCTATGCATGCTACTAACAGTTCATTCATGACAAAAATGAAGGGGGAGACCATTTAGAGACTACGGTCCCAACGTAGATGTCATTCAGGACCAAACTTGGAAAACTTCCACCAGGTAGCCACAGTATTGATGAAAGATTCGCTACAAAAGTTGGGACAACCGCCATTGAGTCTCCTCTTTTTAAAAGCAGGGACTACACAGCACACATATCTGTGTATCTATACATATTATATATTTATGTGTGTTTTTTGTGTGTGTACATAATCATCCAAATTCAATCGAAAAATAGCATTTTTTTGTTTCAAAAATATAATTATTAATTCCTTTGAAAATTTGTAAATCTGCTGGTGTACATCTCTTCTATGGTAGGGAGTATCTATTTATTTGCTATTGCAAAATGCAGAAACAAAATTTGAAATATCTACGTAAGACCCACAAAATTAACAGAAACTAAAAAAAAAAAAAAAAAAATGATGTGCAAAAATTAAAAACTTGAAAATTTTTAAAAGTAGTAAAGAAAAAAGTCAAAACCAAAACCAAACTGATTAAATCCGACAAAAGTACTTTTCCACTAAAACAATTCCTCGAGGTTCTATTTTTAATCACGGAAGACAGCTCCCTTCTCCAAATATTTGTTCGGACACTTTGAGCTTTTTTGTTTGCTCGCAATTGGTGATGACTTTTCCACGACGCGAAACTATCCAAAGATACGCCTCTTAAACTCGCATAACGACACTTTCAGAGGAGCAATTTTTCCCCCTTTCTCACCATGTTCTTTGAGTCCTTGCCAGCTAGAAATATCGGAAAAATCCTTTTCGCAGACTTTAGTCGGAGTGTGCCAAAATGCAGGTTTTCTGGACGAAAGGGAAAAGTACACATACCTCTCTGGAAGATCACTACGTCTTCTGTTTGACCTACTATTGGGATGGTTTTTTTTATCCCAAGGATTCTTCCCTTTTTCAAAAGAAAGTCCAGTGTGGAAAGATAAAATGGTTATTTTTGGTCTGGACATGTACAGAAAGGAATTCAATGGGGATTTTTTGGGTATGGGGAAAAGGATGTTTTTTTAACGTTTTATGTTAAGGTATATTTCAAAAATATATTGTTTTAACTATGATACAGGATTTTTCATCATAGTATATTGCTTTCTATTTTATGTAATTGCATGATTCTATCATTTGTGTCATAATTGTAGTTTTCGACAACGTGGCTATTGAAGTCATTTTGGAAAGTGTGCCAAAAAGACACTGCCAACCTTTCCTCACTGTCAAAATGACAAATTACGGTCCCGATGTAGAGGGTGTCGTTCAAGACAAAAGTTGGTAAACTCCCACCAGTTAGCCACTCTATTGATGAAAGATTCGCTACAAAAGTAGTGACAATCGCCGTTGAGTCTCCCTCTTTTCTCAAGGCTATGGGAAGTATTAAGGGACTCTGCAGAACACGTATATATCTATATATTATATATTTATGTGTGTTTGTGTGTATAATCATGTAAATTCAATTGAAAAATATCCTTTTTTTTTTCAAAATATAATTATTTATTCAATTCAATTTGAAATTCTGCTAGTTTAAATCTATATAGAAAATAGTAGAATAGTTTCTATAGTAGAAAATATCCAATATTATTTGTTATTTGCAAAATACAGAAACAAAATTAAAAATATCTATGCAAAACCCACAATATTAAGAAAATTTATAAAAAGGAGAAAGGGAAACAGGCAAAACCAAAACCAAAAACTCATTAAATCCGACAAAAGTACTTTCTATTAAAACAATTCCTCGACGTTCTATTTTAATCACGGAAGACAGCTCTCTTCTCCAAATATTTGTTCGGACACTTTGAGCTTTTTTTGCCAGCAATTGGCGATGACTTTTCCACGACGCGAAACTATCCAAAGATACGCCTCTTAAACTCACATAACGACACTTTCAGAGGAGCAATTTCTTCCCCCTTTCTCACCACGTTCTTTGAGTTCTTGCCAGCTAGAATATCGGAAAATCCTTTTCGCAGACTTTAGTCAGAGTGTGCCAAAACGCAGGTTTTCTGGACGAAAGGGAAAAGTACACATACCTCTCTGGGAAGATCACTACATCTTCTGTTTGACCTACTATTGGGGGTGGGTTTTTTTTTTTTTTCGCGCGAATTCTTCCCTTTTTCAACAGAAAGTCCACTGTGGAAAGATAAAATGGTTATTTTTGGTCTGGACATGTACAGAAAGGAATTCAATGGGGATTTTTTTGGATGTAGGGAAAAGTATGTTATTTAACATTTATGTTAAGGTATATTTAAATATATACTTTAACTATCCTGCTTTATGATTTTCATCGTATTATATTGCTTTCTATTTTATATAATTGTGTGATTCTGTCATTTGTGTCATAATTGTAGTTGTCGAAAACCTGGCGATAAACAATCATTTTGACACATTTGAGGCAGGATGTAAAAGAGGAGGAAAGGCTGCTAGGTACTATTGGCAATTTTGACAATGGCAGAGTGTCTAGTGCTGTGGCGCTCGAGTAACGGTGGTGCCAAGAATGTTTGTAGGGATCCGGAATCCACTTTAAACCGTAGATTCCGGTCTAATAAGATCGTATAGCGTTGTCTTGAGGTTTAGTCAGTCTTCAGCTCTCATGGTTCCCCGCTAAACCTAAGCTGCCTATTACCCTTAGCCATGGCCCAGTTGTTTTGCTACAGGGTCTTCTGGACTTAGTGTAGGCTTTTTACTGCACCATGGGGATTAGTAACTACAACAACAACAGCAGCAGCAATTTTGAAGAAATACTTTAAGGAGGTCATTTGAGGCATCCTCCTTGAGTCCAATGGAAGGGCAATCCGTACTGAAGATGTATGGTGCTTATCCCAACATAGACACAGAAGGTTTTGGTATCACTTTGTCAACTTTCGAACTAAATACCTTTTTAGTTTGGAAATCGAAGTGGCCAGGTATCTCTGGATAATATTGAATATTTTTATTGTATGTATGTTTTAATTGTATGTGCAGGATGATTCAACGGTCACGAGACAAACTTTATGGGGTGTTAAAGCTTACTAACATATACCTTTTTTTTTTGTAAGAATGTAGAATCAGAAGGGACACATTGAGGCCCCAACACAAAAAAGTGAGACACGAAAGAAAATTTTTATTTAGAATATCATTGCAAAGGAATTATTTGATTCTATATTTACAATAAGTGTTCAAAATTGAGACCACCAACAGTAATATACGCTTGGTTGCGTCGGAGGATTGATTGTCGAACAGCTGCCACGATGCCAGACATTTCGCGCACTATTCCAGCAGCAGGGGATAGTCGAAAAACATAGCCATGAATTCAATCAATTGGAGTATCGTTCCAAACATTAAATAAGAATAAAATAGGATGAACAACGGTCTTGCCAACCGGAGGACTTGAAGTTCGTCACGTGACGGGTATCAGTTGGCGAATTGGCGCTATTACGAGAAAATTCGTTTGAAAGTGTGTTCGTTCGTCAGAGCTACACTTTCGATTCTATATTCTATACAAAAAAATTATACATTTTGGTAAGGTGTACCACTGCTCAGTTTGTCCCATGATCATTGACCTACCCTGTATTTTATATAAGTCCGATCAACATTATTTAAATATTTAGTATTATTTTTAAATAGTTTTAACTGTTTCAGACTAATAAGTCTGAAAACATTTTTTTAATATTCTTTTAATTTTCTCAGATCAAAATAGAACCAATATTGATGATAACACGATAATAACGATCATTTCGTAATTGCTGATGTACAATCGTATTATCATCAATATTGATTCTATTTTGATTTAATATTCTTTTAATTTTCTCAAATCAAAATAGAATCAATATTGATGATAATACGATTGTACCTCAGCAATTACCATATAAATTACCACCACCAACTTGAATAAGGGCAAACCATTATCATTTAAAATAGCGACTATCATTATGTTCGCATTATATGCTATAACTTGTGTAATACGTTATATTAACGTTATATATAATTATTATTTAGTTGACTAAGAAAAAAATCTTTCTGAAATCAGACTTAAAAAACGATTGCGCGTTATGCAAATAAAAATATTAAACGGAACAACAGAATTCGAATTTGAACTTATGCCAGTTAGTTAGGATAGAAATAAAAATTTATAGCAACTATTATTATTATTGTAAATAAAAAAGTAGAAAAAACCACAATGGTTTTGTAGCCAATATTTTTGAAGTGTAATTCAATTATTTTTTAAAAAGTAAGCCAACAAACAAATTAATTCAAATCAATTATATGGAAAAAAAAATATGGCGTTGTTTTTATGATGTTTATAAAGTTAATCGCTTTTTTGACGTCAATTAAAACCAATTATCATTTGAGCTAGTGATTTTATATAACAATTTTTAAAAAAAAACAAAAAAAAAAAAAAATCCTATGAATTGCTTTAATCATTAGAAATAACATAATAAATAACACTTAAAAATAAACTTGGAATGTATTCAGTTAATGATAGAAATTTTTTGGATAAAGTCCAATGGGCGTACAGATATATAAAATACTTTGCTTGCTTATATTCATAATAAATACCCATTAGTATTCAGTTTTTAAATAGAATTTTTGATTCAGCTAAAATGTATAATGCGTACAAAAATGAATTTTTAAAAGAATTTCTTAACTAAAAAAAAAAAAAGCAAGAATCTAGTTCTCCAAAGAATTTTCAAAAATTGGAAAACTTATTTAATAAAAAGTTTTCTTAAATAAAAAAAAATATCAAACACTTATTTAGGAACAGCATTTAACTTATGATGTAAATAATTAATGCAAAATATTTTGAAGTAATAAGTAATAATTAATGAAATAAGTAATTAAGAATTAATGAAATAAGTAATTTAAGTATTTAATAATTAATGAAAAATATTTTGAAGTAATTAATAATAATAATGAAATAATTTAATAATTAATGAAATAAGAATTTTAATTAAAGAAATAAGTAATTAGGAATTAATGAAATTTTAAGTATTTAATAATTAATGCAAAAATGAAATAATTTTGAAGTAATTAATAATTTATGAAATAAGTAATTAATAATTAATGAAATAAGTAATTAATAATTAATGCAAAATATTTTGAAGGAATCTTTAAAGTGATTAAGTAATTAATAATTAATTAATAAATATTTGTTTTCTATTATTTTGAAAGCCTATTAATTTTTAACAAAACATGGAAAACAATTAAAACCCTTACTTTATAATAAATTCATCATCAGTATATTATTTCTGATCTATAATGTCCATATAACAAATAAAAATATCACATTTTTATTTTAAAATACCAAATCAGCAATCATTTATTTCATTCATTATTTAAATCGTAAACAATAAAAATGAAACGCATTATTGCTTTAATGAAAAACTTTTCCAAAACTTTTGGTGACAACATAAATCTTTGCAATAATTAATCAAATAAAATATTCTGAAAACTGACAAGAAAATTATCTTCATTTCAACATTAATACGACCTAAAATAACTGCTCACTGGAAAGATGAAACTTATAATGATTTAAGACATCTTCTAATTATTGAAAAAAAAAAAGATTCAAAACATATACATTAATCTGTAATTACGTTCAATTTGTTCCAATATTAAAGCAGATTTATTGTATATTTTACTTTAAATCAATATTGATGTATACATAAATTATGAGGCTATGTTAAAATATACAAATTTGTGTCCCTGCTAATAACAATGAATGTTTGTTTTTAATAAATGAAATGACACTAAAAAAATAACACATTATAGATCTTAAAATGTAAACTTGAAACCACAGGATGTAATTTTCAGAATGTTTTTTTTTGATATAAATTATTCTCCACAAGGACCACATGGATATGGGAGATTCAGTCTTACCCAGAGTTCACCCTGAGTAGATTATTACGCTGCACATGCATTGTGCCATCACAATTTGAAATGAAACAGCCCGAAGTATTGAGATTTAAGATAATATTTGGAAAGTATATGGCAAAGCGCGCAATGAAAATACAAATATGCATATAATTTAACTTTAACCGTCAATAGAACGGAATTAATAGAGTGAGTTGGCAACGATGCTTAAATGAGAGTTGACTAAGTAAGTAAGTGACTGGAGGCGTTGATAGATTCGAAAATGATTTGTAAATAAAGTAGTTTTAAGAGTGGTAATTTTTTCATCATTTGCTACTTATCTTTCATTTTCAAATTTAGTTTTTTTTTTTTCATTTAACTAAATTTATATTAATTCAATAATACATCAACTTTGCATATTCCCTGTAATTCCTCATTCCAAAGCTTCTGGATGTTTCAAGTAACACTCAAGTTTGCTGATTCTACCCCTTGCGAACTCTTATCTTCTTAATAGTTATGAAAGGTATATCCAAAAATTATCGGTATATAATTTTATGTAGTTACTGACAATTTCAACTTTAAGATTGTCAATTACATCCCAAAATACATCTCTCCCTTAAAATATATATACTTCCATACCAGATAGCAATAAAGCCTTTATTCTCAAAGCATTCTTAATCTCGAACCTTGCATTTCAATGGAAGCAACAGTTATCGTTTCTGATATTAAAACTTCAATTGTTTGTCTAGAATCGTAACAGTTCTTTAATTTGAATTTCTCTACTCGATGAGTTTTGTCGATCGTTATTCACTTGATTCGAGTTATTCACTTGAAAATCGTTCAAAGTGCATTAATATTATAGAGGTATTTCAGTTATAATTATTGTTGACATTTTAATGAGATAATATCAATAAATAAAAATTGTAGCATAAACTATAATTGTTTCTTTGCCATTTCTTTAACATATTAAAGAAATGATAATTTTTGCAGTTATTATCATTTAGTCACTAGAGAAAACTAAACAAAAAAAAAAGGTGCCAAACTGGCCGTGACTCAGTGGCCACTAGTGAGTATGGTTCAATCGGCTGTCCACTTTGTTGTAGAAACTGTTTCAAAATCGAGTAGACGTTTGTTTGTGATATTCACCATCTTGCCTCGTGAGTCGGACTACTTGGTCTGCCGGAGTTTTTCCCCTACGATACTCAAATGCAGTGTAGTTCTAAAAGTTCCCCAGAAGGCACTGCTCTCCTACTTCAGGAGCCAAGTCACACTTCTACCTACGGGTGTTCCATCACAACAGAAGCTGTCCCCTTTCACTCCATACATGAGTTTACTACCCATGGAATATCCTTCCAGCATTGCAGGATATTGAGGATTAGGCCCAAAGAAAAAAAATGTTCTTCATGACAATGTAAATGTTTGAATTTCAAATAAGCATTTGTTTAATATTATATTGTTCAATTTGAAAAGAATGGGTTAGTTTAAAGTTATTACAGAAGTTAACACATTAAAGGGAATGAAAAATATGTTGATAATATTTTATTTAAATATAAATAAGTTAGCAATAAAAAATATATTTCAAAAAATTGTGGTATAAGAGTTAAAGATTGGCAACAATAAGTCTTATTTTTCTAAATTTTAGTATTTATTATGTGTGATTAAGTTTAAGTTTGTTTTAGATTTCTAAAAGGATTTCTAAAAGGTTTGGATGTCTTTTAAGACTTCTACAAATAAAATATCTCGCTAATGATGCATTTCAGAAATTTTTTACTTCCTGCAGGAAAATTCAGATTTTTCCGAGCTAATTGGTGTTGAATGACTTTAATAGATGGTTTCGCAACTGGCGAAAAATGCGAAACATACTTTCGCATTTTTAAGCTCAAGCTGTACAAGAAAGTATGTTACAATGTACAATATAAATTCAAGCGAAAGTATGTTACAATGTACAAAGTTATAAAATATAGCTGGAAATAAATACTTTTTATACAATTCTCAGTTACTTCTAATATTGATCCATAATTTTCACAGCTTTTTTATTTAATAATAGTTTATAAATTCTGTTTTATTTTGTTATGATTATTGGAAAAAATGTATTGATAAATTAGATTGTATTGCTTAAGAACTATTGCGAGCAAGCTTTCAATGCTTAATCTACTAATTAAAGATACTAGAAATGCCTGATGGAATACATTGGGCATCTAATTTTAAACATTGACAAACAAAGTTGAACCGAAAATTAACTGTCACTGGCGAGAACTGATACGATAAATCCAATGGTCTGAAATTCTTTCTATTGTGATCAAAGAGGAAGGTAAGAGGATGCTAACTACCAACACGTCACTCTCTGAGGTTGTGAAATTGTAATGTGACATATGGATGCAATGTAAAAGGCTTCCTAACTCTGAATACGCTACATTTCTGTTTTTACTGTAAATAAGATAATATCAGATCAAAAATGACAGGCAATCGAAATAACAGCTATCAAATGAAGTAAATATTATATCATTTCTGTCTTATAGGAAGAATCGTTACAAAAGAATTACTAAAAAAAAACTACGGCAGTCATTGCCAGTTTATCTGATTTGGCCCAGGGCGGCTCTAAGGGTTTGCAGTGGATTACCTCCCTTGTGGGTATAAATGGAAACGAAATAGCTCATCTGCTTGTTGGAGAGGATAGAGAACTTTGCACTACTATTTCCTCCGATCTACGAGTTTCTGAGGTACATTCCCCTATTTCTCGCCAAAGTAAAAAACACTTGGAAAATTCAATGCAAGCATGATTGGTATGCCACCAAGTACCCTGGATTGTCCTTACAGTGCACTTGCCCAAGATTTCCTCAGACTGCTTTATCCAGCCTACATAAGAAGTTATACCTTCAACGGAATGTAAGATTACTAGACTGACCACATAACCAGTTTAATCTTCAACTGAAATGTGAAGACTTAGTATTGCTATTGCCACTGCTCGTCCATCACTTTCTGTCTCTCATATCATTGATTGTATTGGTGTCTGAGTGGGGCAGATGTTGAATGAGGAAGAGATTGCATTTGATTTATTAATGCAACATGGTCTTTGGACCTGGTTTAAGTGTCTAAATCGGGGGGTAAGTAACAACGATGAAAAACCCTACAAAGACAGCAATAGCAAACTGCAATACTAGTACATTCATCTGAGAAACCCTCTTGGGAAACTATAAAAAATAACGAGACAAAAGTAATAAAGTAATATAAAAAAGAGTAGAAAAGTTATTAGAACATTCCGTATCCAAATATTCATTAGACATGGCAGTATGACTTTGAATGTTATAGATAAATTTATAAATAGGAATCTGGAATTACAAATAATGTATGGAAGATGGCAATTTGGTATTAGTTAGAGCAAGGTCTGATTTAAGGGGCATTAATCAGTGAATTGGAAAATTCGCAAACGTTTGGAAAACATTTCTTGACAGACATAATGTGCATTTTATTTTGTTATTGTCCATGATAATAATCTCGTGTGTTATACGCATTTTTTTGTGTTGCCCTTATCAACAATCTCGTGTGTCCTATGCATTTTTTTGTGTTGTCCTTATCAATAATCTCGTGTGTAATATGCATTTTTTGTTGGATTTGTTAATAATCTCATATGGTGTATACATTTTTTTGCCTGCGTTTTAAAATGTATTATTAATCTCATTGGATGCAGAAAACCTGTGAATTAGTGTAATCAGTACAAATTTAATTAAATTTTTATACCACCAGGGAACAAAGCACTATAACCAATTAATAAATTTTGATTCACATTAGAATTATTATTTTCAATGATTTAGATGCTTCTATGAAATCTTTTCTTTCCTATTATGTATTGACTTAAGAGACAATACAAATTTTGCACGATTATAAAACAAACGCATAAAATTATTAATACAATCAGCTTTGAATAACAAAGGAAAAAACCTGAACCATTTTACGGAAAAGAACAAAAATCTGTGTAAACTAGCTACCGTGATTTGTTTGTCTTTTTCCTCGACCTTTACGTACAAGTTAGCTTTTTATGAGAAATTTTCGACAAATGTCTGGACTGCAACTTTAGAGCCCTAAAATGTCCTCCGAAACTGGAAGCCATTTCCACTACTCTTGAGTTACTGCTACTACTAGCACGCATGCATATATCTCCCTTGTTTAATATGGAGGGCAACTGCATTCCATTTACATTAAAAACCACTTGATGGCAGAGATTAAATTCAAATAATGTTAATGTCTTTTTTAAGTCTTTTTTTCTTCTGGTTTGCATACATATTTGAAATTAAAACGTTAATTTAATTAAAGGAGCTTACATTAATTAATGCAGTTTAAAATTATTTCCTCATTTAACTGCTGTGAATTAGAAACTTCACATTTTAATTTAATTGCCAACCAGTTTATGCAAAACTGGGAATAAAAATGCATAAAATAATTGCTTTAAGCTATATTTTATGCGCCCTTGAGTTTACCTAGTGGTAGCGTGGGTAAAGTTAACAAGCTGGAAAGCTCAGGTACAAATTGTGGCGGAATGTGTTGTAGTCACTGCTTTTAACGACGAAAAGACTTGATGACGAATTGGGCTGCAAATGTAAACTTTTTCACCGACAACCACGTTGTCGGATGAGAAGATTTTCAGCATAAGACAGAAAAATTTATTGTAACAGGTTATTTAGTGTATTATTGCTCGGACAGTTATTCCAAAAACACCTATCATCAACGCTCAAGAAGATCCCTAATCAGTGATTGTAAAAACATGCATAAGTTGAGCACTTGGTTCATCAATGTATTAAAAAATCCTTATCGTAAGATTTTAACAATTTTTTAAATATGTACTTTTAGGTTTCATCAATGTTTTAGAATGTTTATTTTGAGTACTAGAAAGGCGCATCCTGATTTGAAACATTCGAAACCACTTATTAAAAACCTCTTTACGAGTTAGCCTCCATTCGTCTGCAGAGGTCGGAAACAAAGTCTGTTTTGGAGTTTTTGCAGAGCCGGTTTTTATAACGCTTGAAAAACCGGTTCTAAAAACTCCAAAAACAGACTTTGTTTCCTGAAAGCTTCATATAAGTGTTGTGATTTTTTTTCAAAGCCGGAACAAACTGAATTTGTTTTCAGCAAAGTGGAGACAAATCTATGCACAATGCTGCCACATTCAAGTGCAGACGTGACTAAAGAATATATCTTTAATATTTTTGAGCCTTTTGAAATATATTTAAATAAACTGATATCTATGTTGCATGCAGGACTAATGGCTCAATGATAATATGCGAATTTGTTTATCTTGTTCTTCGATCGATATTTAATCAATTAATCTTCAATCTGTATTTATTCTTCGATCGGTATTTGCTGAATATTCATGAAGCAGAAAATATTATTAGTTTAAATATCATGTCGTTAAGTTGTAGGATAAAACTTTTATATCTACTATGAAAGAAATATTTCATGCAGATTATTTTATGCATGAATTTTTTTCATATATACAAGAATTCAAAAACTTCGTTTCTAATCAGTGTTCTTAAACTCATTCCTCTCTGGTAAAATGGACTGAAATTATAAATTCATATATAATGATATCCGCTGATGGGCATCTAGTCAAAGTTCGTTTTCTCCTTTAAATAGTGTTAGCAAGTTTTTTTTTTGTGAATAAAGATTTAATTAATATCATCCAGGTTAGACGGTTAGGGGCATTTTTTGCTGCATCTCTCCATTGAGGATCAAGATTTATTTAATGGTGGAGTTCAACCTTGCAAAGATAGAGTTGCACCTGAAAGATTGTGTTTTACCACAGTAGAGGGATTTATGCCATCGTACACTATCTTTGTCATATGTTTCAATAAACTGTTCAATTAAGGTAGACTCTAGAGATTTTAAGACGTATGTAGAAAACCAACCACCTGTGTCAGTGAACACGAGAAGTCAATCTTTGACCCTCGTCTCTGAGTTCATCCAGTATGAAGGGTGAAGACAAAAAAAAGGATGCTTCTCAGAATGATGCTCTTATTCAGAATCAATGGTAGTTTAAAAAGCGATGATCTCAGATCAGAAAGTGGGTTTGGTTTGTCGCTCTACGTTCATCTTGTGCACACGAGGGCTAAACAGAACAGGACCTACAGTTTAATGTGGATTCCGAACCACTCACAAATATCCATGCCACTACCAGGATTCGAACCTGAAGCCTGGTATACCAAAGGCCAGACCGCTAGCCAATTGGCCATTAGGCCACAGAAAGGTGGGATATGAAGAGAAAGAGACCTGAAGAAAAAAAGGCAAAGAGAAAAGAGTTATAATAGAGTAGCAAGAATCTCTAAAGGGTTTCAGTGACTGGAGCTGCCTTTAAAAGTGAAAAACGGTTGTGGTTAAGAATGTATTGAAAAGTGTATGATGCCTGATGGAAGATGATCAGTGCCTTGATCGACTTCCGAACTGTTGCCGAATGAATTTGACCATCTCCATGACGCTCTCTACAAATGATTTAATAGAGTGATACTATTTTCAAAAATATTTTTATTCGGTGGAGGCTCAGTAGTTTGCCGTACATAGTTAAAAATTAAAGCTAAAAACTTTATGGCTTCGTTTATAGAATTTCGCCCTGGTGGCAAAAGAGTTTCTTTTATGAAAGTTAATTGTATACTACTATTTTTTTAAAATTAATGTATTAAATGCTAAACGGATACCTTCAGTTTTAAAATTATTATTGGTTGCTTGTTAATTGATTTGCATTTATTATTTTGAATGCCATATGCTACTATCTGTATTCTTGATATTTATTTTTATTGTCGGGGGATGACAAATATAAGAATTACATGTATAAATATAGGATAATTTTATTTCATTTAGATTGACATCAAATTCTTAAAATATAAATAAATCAACACTTTTATTTTAAATAAATGCTATGAATATTTTTTATTTCGATGGAATTTATTCCTTCTCTATATATTTATAAGTTCCTGAGGACTTTAGAATCTGTATTTTTAATTTTGTGTTAGCGCGGATTGATTTACGAGTTATTACAAATCTCAACGTAAAATATTCCTTTTTTAACAATTTTTTTTAGGAATTAGTTTTGATGTGTCTGAACTGTATTTCCTAGAAATTAAAATATATGAATTTTGGAACTTTTACATTGACAATACATGTTAATAATGTTTTAAAACATTTTGGTCTTCTGTTGTTGTTGTATCTTGTCGCATTTTGTTGACAGCAACATGTAGACTAAGTCCAAGAACCCATGCGATCTCATGGAAGGAGGGAAAAGGGGACAGGCAGCTTCTGCTGTGATGGAGCGCTAGCAGGTCTTACTTGACTCAGTGATGCTGACTTTTACTCAAGCTATATTTGGCCTTGTGTTGTCCATTAACATAAAGTTTATTGGGGTATATTTTTAGAAGTTACAGTTACAAAATACAATACGGGTAAAGGGGGATGCAGAATTCCTCGATGGCCGAGTGGCTAGAAATAGTTCATTTAAATATATGGCGCTCGGTACCACAGGTTTCGGGTTAGAATCCCGGCTGTGCCATGCATATATGTAGTGGTTCAGAAAATACTTTAAACCGTAGGTCCCGGTCCTAATAGGATCGTAGAGCATTGTGAGGGTAGTGTTACTCGCGTCCGTAGCATATCTTCAAGCTACACGCGCCCCCTGGGTAGTGAGTAACAGTGGTGCAGCCGTTGCTTATGGCATAAATATTAATTGGCTGTATTGCCAGCTCATTACAATAACAATAAAACACTATTGTACTTTTCATAGGGTTTTTTTTTTCAAACTAAACTATATATTCTGAAAATCCGAAATAATTGAATAATAAGTGAAAAAATCGAATATGATGATGATTTTTTTTTTCAGAAAAGTGATTTTTTTAAAGCTCTAATTTAAAATTTGAGTTAAAATTAATTGCAATTTTTTTACTTAAGCAAGGCATCTTCTATTATTTGATAAAAAAAAAAAGGGTACACGCCGAAACATTTAAGCCCAATCGAAAACGGTCCGAGTCCTCTCTTACCAATTAAGAGAATCCAATCTGCAGAACTCTTAGGTAAACGCAATTAACTCCAAACGAATTTATTTTTCGATTAGAATTCGCAGTAGCAACTGTAATTAAAGTGAGTAGCATGCATCTGAGTAATTAATTGGACGAAATGGATCCGTTTAAGTCAGCTTTATCACTGCTGCTCTTTCGCTACAAACTAATTTAAATTTGAATTATTTCAATTCATTTTATATAGGTCCGTGTTGCATTTTGCTATCATCTTCCTTCGACAGACTTTCAGCATCTCCCCCATCCTGAAAAATTGTTACTTTGTTTTTCAATAGTCGTTTTGATTATATCATGCAATTATTTAATGTTTCTGAAGTACTTATAAGTATTTTTAAGTGTTTCTTCGATAATGATATTTTATAGCTAAAAAAAATATTTTAAATTAGAATATTTGTGATCTGGAAATATGTAAGTTTCTCTTTGTAAAAAGGATTTAATGTGTTTAAGTTATAATTTTAATAACTTAAAATAGGAAATATATTGAAGTTGAAAATTTATGAAATTTTAGTAATGCTAACCGAAATTTATTTGAATTTTATTAAACAATTTAACCAGAGAAACTATGCTTTCCTGTCGATGCAAATTTCATTGCGCATGGCAGCGGAGTACCTAATTATTCATTTTACAACATCTACAACCTACATCTACATATAACACTAAAATACCTTGGCTAACTAAAATGTGGCCTCTTGTAGAATTGATTTTCTTTACCATAAGAAATTAACGTCAGAAATTACTTGACAACTTTTGGAAATGTACAGAGACGACACACAAACAAGCTTTGTGGCTGTGCAATGATATCGATAAAATAAGATGTATGAGCAACGAATGATTGACCAGACACTACTGTTATAGAAGACAATGTTTATTCAATTCCTTCTACTAGCTCACACTCTCCCTATATATATCTTGTTCAAATTTTCAATCGTTCATAAACTACTTTTTATTCATCCACTCGAGTTCAAATACATTTTGTTTGAACTTGTAGTGGATGACATTTGATGCTAATACAGCCTTTTAAAATATTAATTTATTAATTAAATTTAATTAACTAATTTTAGTTTTTTTTTAGATTTAAATTGCATATATCTGCCAATAGATGGTGCCAAATAAACTTAAAAAATGAATGAAAATTATTTATAAAAGATTTTCTGCATTATAGTGAAAAAAAAAAAAAGTAGGAATTGAGGATTTAGGATTTAGGAATCCAGATAAGCAAGAAATAAACGTATTGTCTGTAGAAGGAAATTAAGGAAGTATTGACTGAAGAAGAAAAATTAAGAAAAGTTTGTCCAGCGGAGAATTACGTTTAAATCTATGTTTATCAAGTTGAAATGGATCAAAATTGACGCTGTGGTAAATCATTCCACAATAATTATTCTAATGAATGACTGCTGAGAGCTCGAAATTAAAAAAAAAATCATGAATAATATGTAAATAAAAATCAGGTTCATTGGGACGTCAGGATCCTAACTGAAGTGATATTATAAAAGAGGTCAACCTTTTAGTTGATATAGTCTCTCAGCAAGCCATTCTGATGCGATTTCAGATTGTTGAAGTGTTTACTGCTTCAGTAGACTGTGTTGCTGTTGTTTGATGTACCATTGTGATGCTTGGTGTACTATTTTGATGTACCATTGTGTTTGACAAACACAATGGCAATATTGAATAGAAATGTTTATTACTGCCTGTTTACACTTGTAGGATAAGAATTGTCTCCAATGGACTTTTAAATACTTTGAATTGCTTCCATACTTAACATGCCCTTTGAAAGCACTCCATTAATGATGAATATAGGAAACGAGGAGCATTCGTGGCTCAGTAACCTCACCTAGGCATTTCTTAAAAGATAAGTATACGAAATCTTATAGGTAGATGGACAAAATGTATTAATTAGAAATGAGATTTGTTACTAAAAAGAAAAAAATAAGTCTGTCCTTAAAAAAAAAAAATTATGCAGCTAAAGTATTAATGAATCCTGAGACCCTATATTTGTTTAGTTTTGAAATTAAAGACCAATACGGAAAAACAACAATCTTATAATTTAAATAAAATGATTAAGTTAAATCAGTGTTTTCAGCTAAATTTTAATGATGATTATAGATTATCAAATTAAGATTCAACATTGAAAGAAATGACTTTTTCTAAATGTTTTTAAAGAACGTAAATAGTTATTCAAGTTAAAGATAATAGAAAATTAGGATAAGTTTGTGCAAAAGACGAGGGGAGAGATCCAAAATAGAGGTTAAAATATTGAGATCATTAATAAAGTTTGGGTATGGCGGTTTCAAAGACATAAATTAAAAATTAATTTTCTGGGATTCAGTCCTACGGTTAATTATGGACAATCAAAATTATGTGGTCAGTTACACTTGAGAAAAATTCTGAAAAATATGCTTTTCTGCAAATATGAAGTATTTTAGGCAAGGATAATGTTTTTGTATGTCTTAATTAACAGCCACTTATTCTATCATATATATTTTAAGAAATCATCTGTACTATTACATACTAAACATCTTCGTGTGGATCCGGGATAGAATAGTCTCACTGTAGCTCACGAATGTCGCAAAAGGCGACTAAAATGGGTATCCAGTTCCCTGGCACTGGAGATAAAGAGAGGTAAAGTCAGACTTCTCCCTTTGGGTGCCCTATGCCTTTTGTGACGCAAGGTCAAGGACAAAAAGAAACTGCATTTTTTATCCTTTTCTCCATCTGTAAGAACAAACTAGTTCGTGGACTTGGTCTAGATGTTGCTATCTATCAAGTAGGATAAGAAACAACAACAACATATTAAATGAATTTAAAAAAAAAGTTAGTTAAATTATTATCATTTATTAAATAAAAGAAAAATATTTTGAGATTTGAAAATTTTATCAATTTTATTGCCCTTTTGGGAGGGCATTCTTTTTTATAATCTCTACTTTTTGAATAATAAAGAAGTTAATTCCAATAAATTTCTTCTTAAGGAAACTATCAGCTATTTGTTGTTGCACTAATTAAATTCGAAAAAGTTGAAAGAAACAGTACAGTCAATAAATTTCCTTCCATTAATGCCAGATTATAAACACAAACAAAGTCCTTTGAATTCCATTGATTGAGTTATTCAATTAAAGTATGTAGAATAAAAATATGATATGAAAGAGGTGGTACAATTAATCATTCGAGGGAACATAATGCTAATTCTAAAATATACGAAAATAAAATGCTAATAATTAAATATGCTGAAAACTTAATCATGTTAAAAAGAAAAGAACGGTTAACAAAGAAAAACCAAAGAACTTTTGTGCGAAAATCTTTTGAACTAATCTTCGTTATGGTTTTGTGTTAATCGTATAAGATAATTTATTCTTCAGATATTTCTTTAGATGTTTGGAGGCTCTGTTTGTGGATAATTGAAATTGACTTTATAAAGCCACACAAATAAATATCTTAAAAGGTATCCTAAAAAGCACTTCTTTTGTTGTTGTAATCTTTTTATAAAATTATTGATCAATAGTAGAGTTTCTTTTATTCTCATTTAAAACAAGAAATGAAAATAAAACAGCATGATATTTAACGAATACGGAGAATTATTTAAAATAAAATATTTGGAATACTTCTATAAGTAGTCATCCAATCTAAACGAGAGTTTTTATATTTCTACGTTTTGGATGATAAGATCATCAAAAGTTTTTTGGAGAGGTTATGTGCACATTGGGAATTTATTTTACTAAGCTCCTTAATAATAGAACACCAATATCTTAAATTTAACTTAAAAAGTCCTTTTTTTCTTAGCCGTAATCATTAAGCCATATTATAAAGATATAAAAAAATTAATAAAATAAACTGAAATATCTCTACGAGCAGTCTTCGACAGAATAATTTTTTTTATTTCTATGGCCTAATTTATTTTGGGCATCAAAGGAGTCGCATCTGCTTTAGTGAATGGGTTCGATTTCTGTCTGCCACATTGAAATCTGAAATGATAGGAAAAATCGAATAAAAAAAACGTCATTGAACGAGTCCTTCTGTTATATTACCACTGATCTACAAACTTTAAATAATTAGTTTAAGTATTCTTTTAGAAAAATTCTTTTTAAAAAATTGTAATTTTTAAGGATATTATTAGGCATCTACAAGCTGTTCTATTACTATAAAAAAGAGTTAATGAGAAATACGATAATATATTTTGTCACTAATAATTGAAGTCTGTTGATTCGTGGTTCATATATAATATGTGCAGTTAGTACAAGAAGGATCAGGATCAAATCCGTTGCAGGCACTGATTACAGAAACGACGAGACTCCATGACAATTATGCAAAAAAACATCTCGTATCAATAATTCGCCTTCCAGTTGATAGTTTTCCGTGTTATCCTTACGAAATGTAAATGCATGGCAGTTCCTCTAAAATTTCTTCTTGAAAGGTTCTAACCCTCCCTCACCCTTCGGTGGCCTGCTCGTGGTATACGTATGTGGAACACGAAACCCACCGATCGTCTACAAAAGATACTTCACTTTCCCTACATATACAAAAAGACAACAACAAATATATATATATATATATTGTTGTTTGTTTCTTATCTCACTTGGTGGACAGCAACATCTACACCAAGTCCATGAACCCGTGTGTTCTCATGTGAGGAAGGAAGAGGGGTCAGTTTCTGTTGTGATGGATCACCCGTCAAGATAGAAGTGTGACATTGATCCGTGTTGCTGAAGAAGGAGGAAAGTGCCTTCCTCGAACACTTTTAGGGGAACTATTATCCAGAATTTGCGTATCGTATGTATGAAAACCTGGAAAACTCCCACCAGGTGTTCCGACTTACGAGGCAAAATGCTGAACATCACAAACGCCCTCAAGTATCTTGAACAGTGTCTACAGCAAAGCAGCCAGCGTCTTGAACTTCAGCCCTAATGCTCACCCGCGGCGTACTGAGCCATGAGTCGGACGCTATCCACCTATGCATGCTACTAACAGTTCATTTATGACAAAATTGAAGGGAGAATTTTTATAAGTTACAGTCACAATGAAGACTGTGTGGTTCAGGACAAATCTTGGAAAACTTCCGCCAGGTACAGTGTTAATGAAAGATTCGCTACAAATGTTGTGGAAAATCACTCCTCCTCTTTTTTCAAGTAAGGTAGAGTCTTCTTCTGAGAGCCTCCTCTTTTCCCTAAGTAGGGATTACGTAGCACATGTATATATATATATATATATATATGTGTTTGTGTGTCTTATGCTACGTATTATATATTTGTGTGCAGGATGCATATAATGTTCTAAATACAATTTAAAAAAACTTTTTTGTTTTAAAATATAATTATTAATTTATTTGAATATTTATAAATCTGTAGTATATATCTCTTCTATAATAGAAAATATCCATTTATTCGTTATTTGCATAATACAGAAACAAACTTAAAGCAATCTATGCAAAACATACAAAATTAACTTAAACTAAAAAAAAAAAAATTGATGAGCAAAAATTAAAAGAAGAAAGGAAAAAGGCAAAACATAAAACCAAACTGATTAAATCCGACAAAAGCACTTTTCCACTAAAACGAATTCCTCGAGGTTCTATTTTAATCACGGAAGACAGCTCCCCTCTCCAAATATTTGTTCGGACACTTTGAGCTTTTGTTTGCCAGCAATTGGCGATGACTTTTCCACGGCGCGAAACTATCCGAAGACACGCCTCTTAAACTCGCATAACGACACTTTCAGAGGAGCAATTTTTTCCTTCTTTCTCTCTACGTTCTTTGAGTCCTTGCCAGCTAGAAATATCGGAAAAATCCTTTTCGCAGACTTTAGTCGGAGTGTGCCAAAACGCAGGTTTTCTGGACGAAAGGGAAAAGTACACATACCCCTCTGGAAGATCACTACGTCTTCTGTTTGACCCACTATTGGGGATGGTTTTTTTCCTCCTAGGATTCTCCCCTTTTTCAAAAGAAAGTCCAGTGTGGAAAGATAAAATGGTTATTTTGGTTTGGACATGTACAGAAATGGGATTTTTGGTATGGGGGAAAATGATGTTTTAAACATTTTATGTTAAGGTATATTTCAATATATACTTCAACTACTCTTCTATGATTGCCATCGTATTATATTGTTTTCTATTTTATGTAATTGCATTATTCTGTCGTTTGTATCATAATTTTAGTTTTCGACAACATGGCAATTTAAGTGATTTTGACACTGAGGAAAGTGTGTCAAAATGACACTGTCAACCTTTCCTGAGTGTCAAAATGACAAATTACGGTCCCGATGTAGACAGTGTCGTTCAGGACAAAACTTGGCAAACTCCCACTAGTTAGCCACACTATTGATGAAAATTCGCTACAAAAATTGTAACAATTGCCGTTGAGTCTTCACTTTTCGCAAGGCAGGGACTATGCAGAACACATACATATCTATATATTTATGTGTGTTTGTGCTTATGATCATCTAGATTCAATTGAAAAATATACTTTTTGTTTCAAAATATAATTATTAATTCATTTGTGAATTTGGAAATCTGCCAGCATATAGTATATCTCTTCTGTAGTAGAAAACATCCATTCATTTGCTGTTTGAATAATACAGAAACTAAATTTAAAATATATGTTATCAAAATTTAAATATCTATTATCAAAATTTTGAATATTTATTATCAAAATATAAAATATCTATTAACAAAATTTAAAATATCTAAAATATCTAAAACCCACAAAATTAACGGAAACTAAAAAAAATGATGAACAAAAATTAAAAACTTGAAGAAAATTCATAAAAGCAGAAAGGAAAACATTCAAAACATAAAACCAAACTGATTAAATCCGACAAAAGCACTTTTCCACTAAAACAATTCCTCGAGGTTCTATTTTAATCCCGGAAGACAGCTCCCCTCTCCGAATATTTGTTCGGACACTTTGAGCTTTTGTTTGCTCGCAATTGGCGATGACTTTTCCACGGCACGAAACTATCCAAAGATACGCCTCTTAAACTCGCATAACGACGCTTTCAGAGGAGCAATTTCTTCCCCTTTCTCACCACGTTCTTTGAGTTCTTGCCAGCTAGAATATCGGAAAAATCCTTTTCGTAGACTTTAGTTGGAGTGTGCCAAAACGCAGGTTTTCTGGACGAAAGGGAAAAGTACACATACCTCTCTGGGAAAATCACTACATCTTCTGTTTGACCTACTATTGGGGATGGGTTTTTTTTTTTTCCTCGCGCGAATTCTTCCCTTTTTCAACAGAAAGTCCAGTGTGGAAAGATAAAATGGTTATTTTTGGTCTGGACATGTACAGAAATGAATTCTATGGAGGTTTTTGGGGGGTTGGGGAAAAGGAGGTTATTTAACATTTTATCTTAAGGTATATTTCAATACATATTTTAGCTACTCTGCTACAAGATTTTTCATCTTATTATATTGCTTTCTATTTTATGTAATTGAAAGATTCTATCATTTGCGTTGTAATTGTAATTGTCGAAAGTCTCGCGATTTTACAGTCAGTTTGATACTTTAGAGGCACAGATGTAATAAATGTTTGGTTTGTCGCTCTACAGTCATCTTGTGTAGACGAGGGCTAAACAGATCGGGACTTTCAGTTTAAAGTACATTCCAAACCCCTAACAAGCATCCATGACACATCCAGGATTCGAACCTGAAGCCTGTGATACCAAAGACTAGAGAGGTAGCCAATTGGCCATCAGGCCGCTGTAATAGAAGAGGAAAAATTTGAAATATCCTCCTTGTGACTGTTTCAAACTAATACGTCTGAAAACCTTTTTTTTAGCATTCTTTTTCTTTACTCATAAAATTCAAAATAGAATCAATATTGATGATAATACGATTGTATATCAGCAGCTACCGTATAAATTATCATCATCATCTTGCATAAGGGCGTAAACTACACTCATGTCCATAAATTAAGGATAATAAAGTTCAGGCAAAGAAAGAGACAGAAGCAAAACAAAATTTGACTTATTTGTTAAGTCTATTTATTAAACAAAAGGTAAAGAGCAAAAAAAAGATGATATATCTTTGACATAATTAATAAAAATTGCGATTTTTACTCCCTGGAGCAAATTTCAAAAAAAGAACCTATTTACAAAAAAATAGTATAACATGGTTAGTATGATGGTTAATATGGAGTATGTCTCCCGGACGATGCAATACAGACCTTACAACGCCTAAGCATGCTGATTATCAAATTATCAATCTGATCTTGGGGAATATTATACCACTCATCAAGCAATGCCCTCCGAAGTTCCGGTTGACAGGTGGGAGGGGGTTGACGACCTGCAATTCGTCGACCAAGCATATCCCACACATGATCTATTGGATTCAAGTCCAGTGAGTATGCTGGGCAATCCATACGGGTGATATCCTCAATTGAAGGCATTCGTCTACAATGTTTGCACGGTGAGGACGGGCGTTGTCATCCATAAACAGAAATTCAACACCCATGGCGCCCCGAAACAAACGTACATGTTGTTCCAGAATGACATCCCGATAGATGTGGCCTGTCATCGTTACACTCTGAACATGCAGGTCAGTTCTGGAACCAAGAATAATTCCTCCCCAAACGAGCCATCCTGCACCACCGTAACGGTGTCGTTCAATGGTGTTCTCTTGGTGGTAACGGGTACCTGGCGTTCTCCATATGAAAGTCCGGCGAGAATCAGACTGCAAACTAAACCTGGACTCGTCTTAAAACATCACACAAGACCACTATTGCGGTGTCCACAATGCATGTTCTCTACTCCAGGTTAATCGCAGGCGACAGTGAGCTGCGGTAAGTGGAACACCTCTGACAGGCCTACGAGCATATAGACCAATGCGCCCTAAGCGTCTGTACACGGTCTGGCTTGAAACTGTCATACCGGTAGCTGAAGACAGCTGACGAGACAGGTCTGATGCTGTGCTGCGTCTGTTTCTTTTGGCAGTAACTGCTAAATACCGGTCCTCATTCGGCGTTGTAACTCGGGGCGACCTGTGCTGTAACATCTACTCACATTACCATCATCTTGGAATCGTTGCCAAAGCCTGGAGATGACACTCTGGGCGATTCCAAGTTCCTCGGATACTTCCAGCTGGGTACGTTCACATTCCAGTCGTCCGATAATTCTACCACGTAAAAAATCATCCAAATGCTTCCTTTGTGCCATAACTATGCGGTTATTGCACTGAAAGGCTTTTAAAGCGCTTGTGAACAATTTTACTTCTTTGCCACCATTCCTTATATACCCCTCTCTTACACTCTCGTCATTGTGACGTACTATCCGCGCCTTCTGGTGGTTTCCTGTAATTTGCATATTCTTCTTCAAGATGTGTGTGATAATTCTACAGGTGAAATTTTTATTTTAGAGTTCAATTTTTGTGTGATTCTGAATTATCCTTAATTTATGGACATGAGTGTATTATCATTTAAAACAGATATTATCAGTTACGCAATATAACGCGGGACCTAATTATTATTTATTTGGCAAAGAAAATAATTCTTTTCTCAAATCAGACTAAAAAAACTATTGCGCATTATGAAAATAAAAATAACAAATGGAATAATAGAATATGAATTTGAACTTTTGCCAATTAGTTAGCATAGAAATAAAAATTCATAGCAATTATTAATTTTTTTTTATTATTAATGTAAGTAAATAGTAGGAAAACCACAAGGGTTTTGTAGCCAATATTTTTGAAGTGTAATTCAATTATTTTTAAAAAATTATGCCAACAAACAAACTACTTCAAATCAATTATATGGAGTAAAAAATATGGCGTTGTTTTTATGATGTTTATAAAGTTAATCGCTTTTGACGTCAATTAAAACCAATTATCATTGGAGCTAGTGATTTTATATAAAATTAAAAAAAAAAAAAAAGAAAAAAAATTCTACGAATTGCTTGAATCATTAGAAATAACATAATAAATAACACTTAAAAACAAATTTGGAATGTATTCAGTTAATGATAGAATTTTTTTGGATAAGATCCAATGGGCGTGCATATGTATAAAATATTTTGCTTGCGCATATTTATAATAAATTCCCATTAATATTCATTTTTTAAACAGAATGTTTGATTCAGCTAAAATGTATAATGCGAACAAAAATTAATTTTTAAAAGAATTCCTTAACTAAAATAATTACGTAAATTCTAATAAGCAATAAGTAAATTCAATAAATAAAAGCAATAAGTAAATTCTCCAAAGAATTTTCAAAAATTGAAAAACTCATTTAATAAAAACATTTTTCAAATAATAAAAAATATCAAAATTTTACTTATGAAAAGCATTTAACTTATGATTTAAATAATTAATGCGAAATATTTTGAAGCAATATTTACAGCTATTAAGAATTAATAAATATTTGTTTTCTATTAGAAAGCCTATTCCTTTTAACACAACATGGAAAACATTTAAAACTTTATAATAATTTCTTATATATGTACATTATTTCTAAACTATAATGTCCATATAACAAATAAAAATATTACATTTTTATTTTAAAATAACCAAATTAACAGTCCTTTTTTCATTCATTATTTAAATAGAAAATAACAAAAATGAAACGCATTAATGCGTTAATGAAAAACTTTTCCAAAACTTTTGGTGACTACATAAATCTTTGCAATAATTAATCAAATAAAATATTCTGAAAACTGACAAGAAAATTATCTTCATTTCAACATTAATACGACCTGAAATAACTGCTCACTGGAAAGATGAAACTTATAATGATTTAAGACATCTTCTAATTATTGAAAAAAAATATTCAAAGCATATGCATTAATCTGTAATTACGTTCAATTTGTTCCAATGTTAAAGCAGATTTATTGTATATTTCACTTTTAAATCAATATTGATGTGTACATAAATAATGGTTGTATATTAAAATATATAATTTGTGTCCCTGTTAATAATAATGCATGCTTGTTTTAATAAATGAAATAAGATAAGAAAAATTACACATTATAGATCTTAAAATAAAAACTTGAAGCTACCCGATGTTATTTTTAAATGTTGGGTATTTTGATATAAATTATTCTCCGCTAGAATTACAGGATATAACAGATTCAGTCATACCCAGAAATCGCACTGGGGACATTATTACACTGTACGTGCCATCACAATTTTAAATTAAACAACCCGAAGTATCCAGACTTAAGATAATATTTGGTAAGTGTGTGGCAAAGCGCGCAATCTAAATACAAAAAGCTTATTATTTAACATTAACCGGGAATAGAACGGATTTAATAGAGTGATCTGGCAACGATACTTAAATAATAATTGACTGAGTAAGTGACTGGAGAAGTTGTTAGTTCGCATATCTACAATCTTAGAAATAAATTAAATACTCAATTTAGAGTTCTCTATCCTTTAATCAATAGAAATTCAGCTTTACCTCTTAATCTCAAAATACTAATATATCTCTCTTATCTTTGTCCAATATTAGCTTATGCAAGCCCAGTTTGGGGTTCTGTTGGACGTACTAATTTTGAAATTATTCAAAGGCTTGAGAACAAAACTCTTAGAATGTTAACGAATTAACCCTGGTAATTTCGTAATGACGATATTCCACGCACTCTTTCGATTCCAAGTTTAAGACAATTTGTTCACAAAATTTCTACTAAATTCTATAATGATATGCAAAACAGCAGTAATCCTGTTTTAAATTTCTTACAAAATTACGATTATGATATTTCTTCCCGCAAACATAGCAAAAGATCTCGCACTGTTCTAAATATTTTAAATTAATTCCTTATCCTGACGATTTTCTCCTGCACTGACATCAGTCCTACTACCCACAACTGTCTAGATGAAAAAAAGTTCGCTTTTCTTCTAAGCTATTTTTTCTCCTAATTTGACCTTCGCTCATTCTGTTTAATTTTTTGATACATGCAACTGATTTCATCAACATCTACACCTTTGAAATTGTTATTTTTCATTTTATAATTTTATTAATTAAATAATTCTTTTTTTTTTTTTTTAAAAATGGGCATTTATTTATCTATTTTTCTTATTAACTCAAAGAGCATGAGACCACCGCTATGCTTCAACATATTACAATGGCTACGCGGCCAAGGATCTCCGTATTATTCTACAATAAGAGAAGTTGTTAGATTCGAAAAGGTTTTGTAGATAAAGTAGTTTTAAGAGTGTGGTAATTTTTTTTCCCCATTTGCTACTTATCTCTCATTTTCAAATTTATATGGGTCTTTTTCAAATTCTTTAATTAAATTCATATTAGAATTCGATAATACACCATCCTAGTATATTTCAATGACTCCTAATTCCAAGCTTCTGATGTGTCAAGTGATACTCAAGTTAATTGACACTACCCCTTGCGAAATACCACTTCTATCTTTTTAATACTTCTTAAAGGTATATTCAAAATTTATAGGTACATATTTTATGTAGTTATTGACTATTTCAACTTTAAGATTGTTAATTACTTCCCAAAATACGTCTCCTCTCTTAAATATATATACATTTTGTCGAGAGCTTCAAATAAACTAGCTTCCATATAAACCAGCTAGCAATAAAGCCTTTATTCTTAAAGCATTCTGAATCTCGAACCTTGCATTGCAATGGAAGCAATAGTTATCGTTTCTGATATTAAAACTTCAATTTTAATTTCAATTGTTTGTCTAGAATCTTAACAGTTCTTTAGTTTGAATTTCTCTACTCGTTGGGTTTTTTCTCGATCGCTTTCACTGATCCAAACAGTAAACTGGTAATTTATCTGTATGGATTTTACTTTTATATTTAAAGGGTTACCGAAAAATATAAGTTTATAATTCAGAAAAAATTTCAGGGGGTATTTATTGAGACATTTTCTAGAGATTCACAGGAATACTTTATTCTACATAGAGTTGTGAGAACTGAAAAGGGCACCACAAAAATAATAGTTAATTTTAATTGTAGTTCAAAATCAAAACGAAATATATCGTTGAATGGTTGTTTAGAAATTGGGCCAAATTTAAATACAAATATATTGGACATTATGAATTTCAGAAAAATTTCGATTGTGTTCTGTGCGGATATAGAAAGAGCCTTTTGTATTATTGTTATAACAGAGAAAAATTGAAATATATGGTTTTCTATTAGGAAGGATAATAAGGAAGCGAATTATGAAGGAAGGAATGAAGCAAAGGGAAGCAAATACATTAAGAAAGTCGTTAAGGTATCGGTAGGGTATAAAGGAATGTGTACAAATGCTAAACTTATCTTTTCATGTGGATGACTTATATTTTGGGGCAAATGAGATTGAGGAGATATTTAATGATGAGCGTTATGGTGCAGGTTTTAAAAGCAATTGATATGAACTTCCGAGAATTAGGATGTAATTGTGATAAACTGGAAATGTGACGAAATTGAAGTTTTCAAGAAGCTGTAGCGGAAAAATACTACTTTATATTGTAAGTTGAACGTGTTATAGTTAAAAGGGAATTTTGTTAACGATGGACTTTCCTTAAATATAAAACCGTTACTGGATAGTTTAGAAAAATTACGAAATACCAAACGATTTCTACTGCAAGCAGAAGTTAAAAATTTTGATACAGTTGATTTCATTGGTCCTTTCGTAATCAAGAGTTAAATGAGATCTGGTTTCGTGATATTGATTGGGATGATTAACATCCAAACGGTTTGAAAGTCAAATGGCATGATTAGTGTTCTGAAGTTAATTATTTTAGAGATGTCGTGGTTCCCAGAAATTATTTTAATTATGAATCTCTAAGGCATTACAAGCTCCGTGTATATTTCATAATGAATCAACGATTACTGTCGGAGTTATCCCTTATTTCCTATATTTGGTTTAAATAAACGATATATTATATATTATATATCTTATTATTTTTATTCCCTTATTTCCTATATTTAGTTATATAGGAGATCTCCTTTGTTATGCCGAAAAGAAGAAAATCTACTTTAAAGAAGTTAACATTACCATGGTTAGAATTAATGGCAGTGTGGTGGATGCTAGAATTGAAAAACATATTAAAAATCTACTTAATAATTTGTTACATAGATTCGTCTTTTCGATAGTTTTATATCAACTGTCCTTCATTGTATAAAAAGAGTTGCACAAGGAAATGGAAGCAATTCGTTTGAAATTGGGTTTTAGAAGTGCAGGAGGATCGGGATCCTAAATATTGACATCACTGCAATTGCCGAGATAATCCCTGTGGATTTGGTTAACAGAAGCATGACTGTTAAATATTTGTTTGCGAATATAAAAGGGCAGTTTGGTTCAGAGTAGTTGAAACAGGACAAAATATTGTGGTCTGTTTTCTCAACTGAAGACCTACTATCAGATACAATGGTCATTCTTGACTTAGGGATCTCTTTCCTCATCGGAAGGCATCTGCGAGGTTCGGAAATATTCTCTCCTCATCTTTAAAACAATGTGAGTAAAAATGATAATAATAATAATAATAATAAAAATAAAACGAATTCAGATATTTGTATTTAATTGTTGGCTAGGTCAGCATAGTGGATAGTACGTTGGGGGTTTCTAACAAAAGCAGTTCTTTTGACATGAGAAGTTAAGTGAAACTTATGACTCAGCTGAACAGTTTAAGTCCATATGCCATAAAGATTATCTGCAAGGTACGAGCAATAAAGATGTAAATTCTTTTCCCTAAGTGCCACTCTATTGTGTTTATTCGAAATGTCAGCGGTACAATTTTGGTACGGCTAGTATAGATTATTCCCCCTTGCTACAGGTAGGTTGAATCTCCCCTTGTGGCTCTGGGTTTAGAATAGATCCACTGTAACACATGCATGTCATAAAAGACGACTAATATGGGTACCCAGTGCCCGGGAGTATAACAAATCAAACTTCGCCCTTTGGGTACCCCATTTCTTTGTGCCGCAAGGTCAAGGACAAAAGAAAGAAGCTACTGCTCTTCTATTTAAGAATTTTAAAGTACTAGTTGTGCTCAAGTCCTGGAGCGTTCATTGTTTGAGAACACATGGATTCATGGACTTAGTCTAGATATTGCTGTCGACCAAGTAGGTAAGAAACAGCAACAACAGGCTGATCCTGCTTTATAGACCAAAGTGTCATTCTAGAAACAAATGATCTCAGTTTTTATAGTTGAACAACAACAACATGAATGAAAATATAAGGAGGATCTTTTTTTGGTGATTTGAGGCACAATTTATAAAAGTTAAAATTATGTTAACTCCTTTTTTTCAATAAAAAATAGGAATAAGTATTGAATTAAAAGTGTTGTTATAGCTGAAATAAAGTGACTTTGATAGCAAACATTTGTTAATAAATTAAATTTAAATTAGAAGGGTAAAGGAAAATCTTTCGGAAACCCGGAAAAAAAAATAGAAAAGGAATAAAAACACAGCTAAGCATTGTCACTTCCGAAGTTAATTATAGTTACTTGTGCAAGATCTTAATTGAGTGAAAATCTAATGATAATGTTTAAACTGTAAATTAGTTCCACTTATCTCAATTAAGCGATACGGGTGTGCTTAATTGCACATATAAAACAATGAAGTTTCAACGCGATGGAAAAAACCCAAACAGAATGGGATGTCTTCAATTAATTGCGAGGAATAACTTGGAATGTTTTATTAAACTAATATTTGAAAAAGGATGAAACCAGCATGAATTTAATTCTTTTTTTAGATACTAAGATTAATATATGCGTGTTTAAAGGAATATAATTTTAAAAAAAAATGAAAAAGAAACTTATTTTCCATTCATTACAATAGAATAATTCCTATTTGTTCAGCAATTTTTTTTTTTGTGAAAATAAGTAGTTTGATGGAATTTACAATAATTTATTCTGATATTTATAAGCTTAAATAAAGTTTTAAATATGAAAAGCAAACGAATTTGAACATTTTGTTCCGTTTTATATATTTTTAACCAATTTAAATCTCATTTGCCAAATCACACACACTCACTCTCTCTTAATATTTAAGAGAAAAAATATTTAACTCTTTCTTTTTTGAAACTTTGATTTTTAATCTGCTCATAACTTCAAGCTCTGCATTGTAACTTTATGTAGAAATTACCTGAAGATAGTCGATTCTGTTTTATTTATTGCAATGACTTTAAATCTTTAATCTGAAAACAGTTTTTATTAACAAAGATTTGATTCTAATCAACAAACTATTTTGAAAGTTGGATTAATTAAATTTTCAAGCTTATTATTATGTGTGAACATGTTTTTGTCTTGGTTAGAGGTCCGTTGCGTCTCAAAAAAGTGCAAGATATAAAAAAAAAAAAATAAATAAGAGTATAAGATATTATTTAAAACATATTAATCTCCTCAGTCAACAAGAAAAACTTTCGTTTCATTTAAAAATAAGCGTGATTTTTACGGATTTTATTTGTGTTTTAAAACTGGCATGAAATATATGCCGTTAATTATAAAGATTGACCAATATCCAGTCACGTGCTCTGTAGTTCATTTTGAATTGGCTGGCTTTCCAAAATATAGACATATTATTGTTCAATATCCTACAAATAATGTCTAAGGATTAGTTTAGGCTTATAAAAGTTAATTTAACCATCACTTAACAAACATCTCTGTCTGAATTGGGTAGTGTTTCTTGTAGTGTTTGAGCAACTGTTTATAAAGTTCTAGAGTTAATAAGTTGCGTAATATTCCTGTCGCTACTAACTTGGATAATTCCTGTGAGGTTCTGCACTTTAGGATTCCGATTTCGCCAAGTCCCTTTTCCGCGCCAAAAGGAATCGCCGAAACCGCAGTATTAATAACTATTTTGTTCGTTTAGGAGGGAATTGGCGAAAACTGTAAGGGAGAAAATCGCCAAATAAACAAGCTGAACCATAAAGTGAAGAACTTCCGTTATTATAGTATTGTGATCAATTGCTTCATAAATTTCTTGGATTATTGAACATTAATATATCCCATGTGTATTTGTCCAGCAAAGTATGTTCACACGTGATAAATTGAAATTCGTAAAATAATTTTAAATAGTAGTTATATAGAAATTCGTAGTTATAATTTTAAATGTTCAATGGGTTTTATTTCTTCATTTCATTTCTTTATAACTTACTTAATTTATTTCTTCTGTTATGTTAAAATAATTTCTCCTGTTCACTAAATTATGTTATATTTTTTTTATATTTCAAACCACTGGTTCAGAATGACCTGGTAGACAATAAGTTTTGAATTAAGGGCGAAGGATACGAAATCCCACAAGGGAAGCTAAATCGAGAGCTCTCTTGTGGTTATAATAAGTGATATGCCGGAAAGATCTTTCCGTATGTTCAGAGAAATGGAAGCAATTCCCTGGGATGTGCAAATGTCTCTGTGGCAAATGTAGGTGAAATGTAGTGAACCTTGATGGAATCTGAAACTCTCTTGGTGAATCCTAATAACTCTGAATTTGTTGATATATTTTCTGTTCTTGTGATGAATGATCTATGTAAAATGTATATCAGTGTTAATAATATTTCAGTTAAATAAGTTGGAGTTCAAAATAAGTTAACCAAAGTTAGCAATGATAGTAATTATTCTTTCGTTTTCTAGAACTTTTTCAAATTATTTATTAATATCGTTACTTCATTAATAATATACTAAAAAAATAGTAATTGTAATGAACTTCAAAACAAACCGAAATTTAAAAAAAAAAAAAAACTGGAGGATTTATTAGAGGTAAGAATTTTCTTTCCGTTCTCAGATTACTTCATAAACAATATTTTTTTCTTAAAATAATTGTACAAAAATGCAAATAATAGTTTAGCATTAATAATTAAATATTTAATTTAAGTCCTTCGGCTATCTGAAGGGAGACATATTTGGTATTATAAATAGATGAATCGGAAGGACAACTACTTCATGTCAAATAGCTGTCATAAGGTTTTGTTGTTCATGTGTCATTTCGTCGAACCGTAGTTTTTTTTTAGCTTTGGACACATCAAATGTCTACAAAAAAAAAAAAGATTTTCGGAAAATGTGCTTTTCAATTTTAATTAGAAGAGATGTGGAGTTGAATTGTTGTGGAAAGTTTGTAGAGAACACGTACCAGCTGAAAGAACTGGTTGAAAATGGTATCAACGACTCAAAAAAGGGCGATATTGATATAGAAGACCAAGACAGACAGATACCACGCCACATCAATGTGTCTAGAGCCGAGAAGCCCCTTTACTGTTTGGGAATGACGTGGGTGAAATTGAATGGGCACACACGAAGAAGGCGGGGAAAAAAGAAAGTTAGGAAACGGGGAAAAAGGCAGAAGTGAGGGGATAGAACCGCAACAATTATCTGAGAAAACCAAGGATGAAAGACATCCGAGAAGTAAAAGAAAATACGAGGTGTTTTTCGGGACTTACAGAAAAAAAATAAAGACAAATTTTTTTTTCACAAAGTTCGTTTTTGCCGTTACAAAGACCAAATAAAGAAGTTATTCTAGCGTAATAAAGAATAGAAATAAATATAAATAATCTAATTAAGTATACAAGAATCCGAAAATAAAATGGGAAACGAAGATATGAGAGAATACATAGAAATATAATAAATACATTTAGCAAAGTTTGGAACAATTTTAAAAAACGCTAAATACAAAATAAGAATTTAGATGCATATCTGAGAGAAGAAGGAATGTTCAACAAAAGCAATTAAAATGTTTAGAATGAATAATTAGAAAGAGGATTAACACATAATAACGAAGCGTAAGAAGACAGATGCTGCAAAAATTATGAACAAAAAAAAAAGCAAAAGGCAAGAAGATTTTAGATCTGGAAAGTTATAATTAAAGAGGCAAAATACATAGTTAAATAATAGGTTTCACATAAAAAAATATTACGAAAGTTCGAATTTAAAATTGATATGCATATGGAAAAATTAAAAAAATTAATTACAAAATTAATTCATATTGGATATACACACACGTAAATTATTTTCTAAAGTAAAATTACCTTAAATATATAAATTTTCAAACACATAGCGAATATAGATAAAAGTCTTGTTACATTAAACAAAGAAACAAAGCATTTGAAAAAAAAGACATTTTCCCAAAGACAAATTTTGAATCGCGACCTTCTGCAATTTAAAATGTTAATCTTCAATAAATTAATGTTGTCTTTGGAAAGTTTTTTCATATGACGCGATAATGTTAGTGGGTAAGAAGCAGAATAGTGGAGAGTATTACCTACATCTCCACAGGAACTAAATTGTGAATCTTTCTAGTGGAATCTAGCAGGTAAGAAGGAAATGGATCATGCTCTGTTTCCTCTGTTGTCCATCCAGTAGAAAACGTTGATATTTTTAAAATAATTTAGTAAGCAGTTTGACCCATTAATCCTTCATTTCGCTGTTTTTGACATTTTGAAAGGAGGTGTATATTTAGTAATCCTTTCAATTGTGAAAGAAGATTTTTTTATTTAAAATGGCTGATCCTTGCTTAGCCAACTCATTGACGAGATATTTGAGATATAGATAATTGATGTTTATCTATCCAAGTTTTAAATTTCTGAAGGGATTTACTTGAAAGTTTTACAAGTTTAATAGGACTTTTAATGGCAAATATAAAGTCATTCTCAAAGGCTTGCAAATGCACTGCTGGAGGCCATTGATGATAAAGTACTCCATCGACTATATGATTCCACATTATTGGCCCACTACAAGAATCTTGAGGACAACCTTTAATTTGTTCCCAGATTACTGGACCTTCACTAATTTGAATTGTTGCTAATCGTTGGGTTAAAGTGTCCAAAAGAGTTTCTGTAACATCTGTAGGTTGAAAAATTCTTTTATTCTATTCCGGATTGAATTATATTTAAGGGTGTAACAATACATCCTCAATACCTGTTGAAATAATTATTACGAATTGGTATTTTTTTTATCATTAACAAATTCAATAAAACTATGAGGACATCATCATCATCTACTTACACGAAATCCATTTGCTTAGGATTCAATTTATTTTCTTCTTGAAATTAAAGAATAATTGAGTTACGAGATTTTTTTTTTCAGAACTGTGCGTATAGAAGAGAAGTTGGTATTTAAGAATTTTGATTTGCTTTCTATCTTTCTTAATAAAATATGTTCTTTAAATAGGATCTCAACTTTTATTTTAAAAGCATTTGGAAAAATGTGAAACAACATTTTAAAAAACATTTAAACATAAACATTTATTAAAGAGCTGGAAAATAATCATTAATAATATGGAAAACTTGATTGTTTATATCCTCAAATCAAAGAGACCTTTTGGAAGCATTTGTAACATTCTTTTTATTTTTTCTTTGTAAAGGTAGGAACATAAGAATAAATTTTTGGATTGGGAAAAAAAAAAGATTCTTGGGAACTGACGGGATAGATTTATTCAAAAGTTCTTGACAATTTTTTTGTTATTCCCTCTTCCTGATACATCTATGTCTTTAAAGATTTCAGATAGAGGAAGTAAAGTTATAATTGTGGTTTTAAAATGTTTCCCAAAGGGGGTACCTAATTCTGAACAGAATTTTCTCCGAACTTAACATTTCGCCTGGAGATTTTCTTTTTGTAGGTTGCTCTTGTTTCAGAGTGAATCAAAATAAAATTTTCTTTTTCATCTCCTTCCTATTTTTGCCTTCTTCTTCTAAGAGCATTTAATTGTTTTTATTGTTTCAAGTTCTGGGTTACACCAAATAAGAGATTTAATTTTATTGTAATTTTGATTCTACATGAATTAGAACATTCTTTAAGCGTCTTTTTTGATTAATTTGAGTAGTTTCATTTAATTGACATTTTTACTAACATTAATCAACATGAAAACTAGTTTAGCAATTAAGATAGAGATGACTTTAATGAATTATTTTATGTTCCCCGAATGTAGTTTTAAATCATTTAAATTTAATGCTTTTCCTTTTAGAATAAATTATTGTTCTTATGCATTTGAGATCACTGCTAGTTTCTTTTTCCCAATCACATCTAGAGGTCAACTCTGCCTAAGAGACCAGAGAAAGATCTGTATATCCCTTATTTGTTCAGTTGTTATTTCGAAAGTTGGCTCTGAATTTCTATTGTTATTAAATGGAAGTTATTTACTGTTAAGAATTTTACTAACAAACCTTTTGAATCTTCTGAATTGTTATTCCGATTAGTGCCGCGTGCATTGAGGTCTACTTCAATAAATATTTTTCATGTTTCATAGAAAAAGTGAAGTTCTTAATATCCTTTAATATCGCTTGCAGATTATTGTAAGGTGATCAGTATCCTGGCATTATTGTACGAAGTGGATTACTATCAGAATAATATCATCTCTTCTCCCGAGAACAATTGGAAGTTTAATGTTTGGGAGGGCGTCAATGTCTGCTTTTCCATTTTGAGATAAAAAATTGGTAACCCTGGGTGTTACTTCAATTCTCTTAATTTTAACATAAAGTTCTTGGAGGACAACTAAATTCGTTTTAAATCACTGAACAAGTTGATTTACTAAAATTCTAGCTGTTGTTGCTTTCCTTAAGTTAATTTGTACGATGTTCAAGTTAATGAAAATAAAATCTTGAAGTGTCCATTGAGGAAAATTTGCAAACAGTTCAGTAATATTACAAGACATCTTTAGACATTAACTTTTCTGAATGTGGAGATTTATTACTATTTTAAATTAGATTGTTGGTATTTAAAAATTTAAAAAAGAAAAGAAAAATACTAGTCTGTTAATAGATTACTGATCTTTTGTATACTTCGATTTTTTACAAAACAAGAACAATTTGCATTTCCACCTGAGTGCCTGGGATCGTTGATTATTCTATTTTTCTCTCTTTGATCTGGAAAGAAATTTTGAAAGAGGGTTTGTTGAGACCTGATGTCTTTTTTTTAAGGCGTCCTGAAGTTAAATATCAGTAAGTAATTTTTGGGATATTATAAATAATTAATTTAGGTAATGTTTGATGGGGTTTATGATGCTTAATTTTTATTTCTGAATGCAAAATTTTTTTCAATATCTTTTTTTTTTTTTGCGCAGTTCACGCCGAAGCCATTGTTGCGCATATTTTTAATAGACTTGATTCTGATTTTTTTTTCTTTCGAAGAATTGAAAGACTCTTTCAATATGTCGCTCACTGAGGGTTCACTTTCAGTGGATAATATATTTGCTATGCAGGAGTATTTGTTGATTAGTTATTTACGAAAAGTTTAAGTTAGCATAGAAATTTATCTCCTTTAAGATCTAATGTCAGAATTTAAATCGCAACACGTGCCTGATTTCCTATTCAGCAGATTTATTATTTCTGACATGATTTCAGAGAGTCGTAAATTACTGATCTCTTGATATTCCACAGTACGTCATGAGCTTGATTAGGTCTTCCCTCATGATTTTCACTTTCTAAACTTAAGATTTATTATAACTAAATCCGAAAAGGAGCAACTTAAAAAGGAAAAACATTTATAATGCAAAAAAAAAGAAGAAGAACATAAGAAGATAAGAAGGAAAGAAGATAAAAAATTACTTGTTTCCCTCAAAATATTCCAAAAGCGTCCTTATCTGCCGGAAAGCCAGGATTGAAAACCATTGAAAATAATGGCCTGAATACTAATTAACACAAGACAAGTTCTTTTATTAACATGACAATACCAACCCACATGTTGAAAAGCAAAAGAAAAACTATTTGAAATCATTTAGATTGGAAGTCTAAACCTACTCACCATATTCTCCAGACATTGTTTCTTCTAATTATCGCTTACTAAATAAGAATAACGCGTGGCTGTTGAGTTTTCCGATTATTTGAAAAATTAAAAATTGGCTTGATTCATAGACGACCTCAAAATATGAGTGGTTTTTGGAGAATTTCTCTTTTGCCAAAGAGTTGGTAAAATGTCGTGTTTAGAAACTGACAGTACTTGAATGATGTATAATTTCTTTTACTGAAATAAATATCTTTTTTGAAGTAAAAACCGTACTAGTTAAGTTATGTTTATAGGTAATATTAAAAAGTAAATGATTAATTAAATAACTAATAAAATTCACTTTTCCTTTAATAATTAGGAATATTTTTGATTTAAACTTACGAAATAAGTTTTATCAAATTTTCCTTTACAAAGGGCTGGAAAGTGTTTATTTCTGGAAAAAAAATCAATATAAAATGTGGATAAAAAACTGAATAGACGCTAGGTTTTAAGTGTCTATTCATTTTGATATCCATATTTGATAACATTTTTTATTTCAATCTTAATAAATTTCAATTCAAACTCTTTTTTTTTATTTCAATCTTAATAAATTTCAATTCCATCTCTTTTTATTTCAGTCTTAATAAATTTCAATTCAATCTCTTTTTTATTTCAATCTTAATAAAACTCAATTCAATCTCTTTTTTTTTTTATTTCAATTTTAATAAAACTCAATTCAAACGCTTTTTATTTCAATCTTAATAAAACTCATTAAGTCTCTTTTTTATTTCAATCTTAATAAAACTCAATTCAATCTCTTTTTTATTTCAATTTTAATAAAACTCAATTCAATCTTTTTTTTATTTCAATTTTAATAAATTTCAATTCAAACGCTTTTTTATTTCAATCTTAATAAAACTCAATTCAATCTCTTTTTTATTTCAATCTTAATAAATTTCAATTCAAAGGCTTTTTTATTTCAATCTTAATAAAACTCAATTCAATCACTTTTTATTTCAATCTTAATAAAACAATTCAATCTCTTTTTATTTCAATCTTAATAAATTTCAATTCTAACTTTTTTTTATTTCAATCTTAATAAATTTCAATTCAATATATTTTTATTTCAATCTTTATAAATTTCAATTCAAACTCTTTTTTATTTCAAACATACAAGAAAATCTTTATTTTCAGCATCCTATTATTATTATAAAACAAAAACTGATCCGAATTCAAAACAATTATTTCAATCAATTATGAACAAAAAAGTTAACGTAGTAGTAAATTGGATATGGACGGTTAATTATATATATATGTGCTTTAAAGAAATAGTTGACATGAAATATTAACTCCCAAAAAAAGAATGAATTGAAATAAGTTTCTTTTTTTTTTATTTTACTCCATCTTTAAAAAGGACTAACAATTTTTTTAACAAAAAAATTCTTCCTTCTTACTATTTTATTATTAAAAAGCCAAACAAAAACGGAGCAAAATTTAAAATAAGTTTCTGAAAAAAAACTAGGGAGTACAGTATATTAAAAAAAATTACCAATTCAAATAGGGAACTCCTTTGTTTTGCCGACAAAATCAGAAACCAGGATCAACGACACAACCAAGGAAATGCGTGCCTTCCATTTTCTCTGCTGTGCGTGTCTGCTCTCTTTAAGCAGGCAGCAGAAGTTCAAGGCAAATCATATCGACTTCGAAATGCGTTTGTTTCGGCGACTCAGCAGCGATGGAAACTCTTGTCGTTTCATCTCACGAGTGGTGCAGACCGAATCTGCCCTAACTCTTTCTTTCTTTATCTTTATTCTTTGCAGGAATATAAATGCACCAACTGTTAAAGGGTGAGGTTATTTGATAAGTCGTGTTGCGGAGGAAGAATATTTCAATTAAGTTCGACAGAAAAGAGATATTAGTAGAATTAGTTTTTATTGAAATATTCATAGAATATCATAAGTGATATATAGTGTATATAGTGTTTTATTGATATATAGTGTTTTATTGTGATATATGTGTTTTATAGTGTTGTGATATATAGTGTTTTATTGAAATATTCATAGAATATCATAAGTGATATATATTCATAAGTGATATGTAGTGATTTTTATAGATTTACCTCTAAAAAGCTTGTCGCTGTACAAATTGGATATAAATAATTCATTAAATGGGCACATGGCACCTGGAATAAAGAAGTAGTTGATTTAAATTGATTTGGCTGAAATTGAATTTCCAGAAAGATTCGAAATCTAATCGGAGAAGAATAGTTATATCATGGAATAAGAATAAAAATAAATAAGGAAAGATAAATAATATGGAATATATTGGAATAAAAATAAACGAAGGAATGAGAAATAACGATAGAATAAGAACGAAATAAACTAAATAATGAAAGAACAAGAACGAAATAAAAGTTATTAATTTGAACTAAGGATGGAATAAGAATAAATAGTGATGGAATAAGAATAAACAATGAAGGAACTAGAATAAATGATGGAACAAGCATAAGTAATGAAAACTAGAATAAATGATGAAATCAATGCACAAAACAGTAACAAAATTGTCATCGCAAAAATTGGATATGAACGGTTTTTAAATAGATATATGACATCTGTTTTAAAGAAATAGTTGACTTGAATGATTTACTCCCAAAAAGAATGAATTGAAATAAGTTTTTTTTTACTCCATCTTTAAAAAGGACTACCAATTTTTTGTAATAAAAAATTCTTCCTTCTTGCTATGTTATTATTAAAGCCAAACAAAAAAAAAGGAGCAAAATTTAAAATAAGTTTCTTGACAAAACATGAGGGAGTATATATATATATATATATATAAATTACCAATTCAAATAGGGACCTCCTTTGTTTTGCCGACAAAATCAGAAAACCAGGATCAACGACACAACCAAGGAAATGCGTGCCTTCCATTTTCTCTGCTGCTCGTGTCTGCTCTCTTTAAGCAGGCAGCAGAAGTTCAAGGCAAATCATAACGACTTCGAAATGCTTTTGTTTCGGTGAGTCAGCAGCGATGGAAACTCTTGTCGTTTCATGTCACGACTCGGGGCAGGCAGAATCTGCCCCTAACTCTTTCTTTTTCGTTTTTTTCTTTGCTGGAATATAAATGTACCAACTGTTAAAGGTAGAGGTTATTTGATAAATCGTGTCGCGGAGGACGACTATTTCAATTAGGTTCGACAGAAAAAAGAAATTAGTAACATTAGTTTTATTGAAATATTCATACAATAATTGCTATGCGATATGTAGTGATTTTTATGGATTTACATCTAAAACAGTTGTTGCCGTACAAATTGGATATAAAGGATTCATTAAATGGACACATGGCACCTGGAATAAAGAAGTAGTGGATTTAAATTGACTTTGCTGTAAAAGAAATTCTAGAAATATATTGGGATGGCTTAAGAATTGGAAATTAGGACCGCAGAAGAATAGTCATATTCTGGAATAAGAATAAAAAACATAAATAAATAAGGATGGACAAATAATATGGAATATGTTGGAATAAGAATAAAAGAGGAAATAAGAAATAATGATGGAATAAGAATGGAATAAAAATTAATAATTTAAACTAAGTATTGAATAAGAATATACAATAGAATATATGATGGAATAGAAATGGAATAAAATAAATTATGATGGCTGAATAAAAATGGAATAAGAATAAATACTGACGGAATAGAAATAGGATAAGAATAAATAATGAGGAAATAAGAATAAACTTTGATAGAACGAGAATAAATGAGGGTATAAGAATAAGCAACGATGCAATAAGAATAAGCAACGATGGAACTAGAATAAATGAATAGAATAAGAATAAGCAATGATGGGACTAGAATAAATGACTTAATAAAAATTAATAATAACGGAATACGAATGTAATAATAATAATAAAGAAATAATGTTGGTTTAAGAATAACTAACAATGATACAATATAATATTTCAATTAAGTTCGACAGAAAAAAAAAATAGTAGCATTAGGTATATTGAAATATTCATAAAATAATAAGTGATATGTAGTGATTTTTATAGATTTACATCTAAAAAGCTTGTCGCTGTACAAATTGGATATAAATGATTCATTAAATGGACACTTGGCACCTGGAATAAAGAAGTAGTTGATTTAAATTGATTTTGCCCTAAAAGAATTTCTATAAGTCATTTTCTTTTGTTCTTTCAAAAGAAGATTTGTGATGTTTTAAGAATTGAAATGAGAATCGAAGAAGAATAGTTAGTTATATTATGGAATAAGAATAAAAACAAATAAACAGGGATGGATAAATAATATGGAAATTAATAAACAAGAAAATCTTTATTCTCAGAATCTTATTATTATTAAATTGAAGCAAAAACTGATCCGAATTCAAAACAATTACTTAAGCAATGAATAAAAAGTTAACTAAGGTGCCATCGTAAAAAATGGACATGAACGTTTATTTAAGGATATATATGATATCTGTTTTAAAGAAATAGTTGACATGAAATATTTACTCCCAAAAAGAATGAATTGAAATAAGTTTTTTTTTTTTTTATTTTACTTCATCTTTAAAAGGACTACCAATTTTTTTAACTAAAAGTTCTTCCTTCTTGCTATTTTATTATTAAAGCCAAATAAAAAACCGCAGCAAAATTTTAAATAAGTTTCTAAACAAAACAGGAGGGAGTATATATAAAAAAATTACCAATTCAAATAGGGAACTCCTTTGTTTTGCCGACAAAATCAGAAACCAGGATCAACGACACAACCAAGGAAATGCGTGCCTTCCATTTTCTCTGCTGTGCGTGTCTGCTCTCTTTAAGCAGGGCAGCAGAAGTTCAAGGCAAATCATATCGACTTCGAAATGCGTTTGTTTCGGCGAGTCAGCAGCGATGGAAACTCTTGTCTTTTCATGTCACGACTGGGGCAGGCCGAATCTGCCCTAACTCTTTCTTTCTTTATCTTTATTCTTTGCAGGAATATAAATGCACCAACTGTTAAAGGTAGAGGTTATTTGATAAGTCGTGTCGCGGAGGAAGAATATTTCAATTAAGTTCGACAGAAAAAAAAGAAATTAGTAGAATTAGTTTTATTGAAATATTCATAAAATAATAAGTGATATGTAGTGATTTTTATGGATTTACATCTAAAAAGGTTGTCGCCGTACAAATTGGATATAAATGATTCATTAAATGGGCACATGACACCTGAAATAAAGAAGTAGTTGATTTAAATTGGTTTTGCTCAAAAAGAATTTCTAGAAATAGTATATCTCTTTCGTTATTTTAAAGAAAGAATCGTGATTATTTAAGAATTGAAATAAGAATAGAAGAACAATCATTATATTATGGAATAAGAACAAAAAAGTAAATAAGAATGGATAAATAATAATATTATTTATTCATTTTTATTCTTCATTTATTCTTATTCCAATTCCTATTATTCTTATCCATCGTTTATTCTTATTCCAACATATGGAATATGTTGGAATAAATAATGGAAAAAAGTAAATAACAAAATATAAATAAGAATGGATAAATAATATGGAATATAAATGGAATAAGAATAAATTATGACAGTGGAATATAAATGAAATAAGAATAAAAAAGTAAATAAGAATGGATAAATAATATGGAATATGTTGGAATAAGAATAAACAGTGTAATGAAAATGGAATAAGGAATAAGAAATAAATATTAATAGAATATAAAATGGAATAAGAATAAAATTAATAGAATATAAATGGAATAAGAATAAATTATGACAGTGGAATAAAAATAGAATAAGAATAAATAATAAAGGAATGCAAATGGAATAAGAATAAATACTAATAGAATATAAATGGAATAAGAATAAATTATGACAGTGGAATAAAAATGGAATAAGAATAAATAATAAAGGAATACAAATGGAATAAGAATAAATACGGATGGAACTAGAATAAATGATGGAATAAGAATAAGCAATGATGGGACTAGGATAAATGATGGAATAAGAATTAATAATGACGGAATACGAATGTCATTAGAATAAATAATATAGAAATAATGTTGGATTAAGAATAAATAACAATGATATATTATAATATTTCAATTAAGTTCGACAGAAAAGGAAATGAGTAGCATTAGTTTCATTGAAATATTCATGAAATAATTGCTACGCGATATGTAGTGATTTTTATGGAATTATGTCTAAAAAGGTTGTCCTTTTACAAATTGGATATAAATTATTCATTAAATCAACACATGGCACCTGGAATAAAGAAGTAGTTGATTTAAATTGATTTTGCTCAAAAAAGATTTCTAGCAATAAGTTCTTTCATGGGAAGAATTGTGATGGTTTAAGGATTGAAAATAAGAATCGAAGAAGAATGCATAGATTATGGAATAAGTATAAAAACATAAATAAATAAGGGTTCATAAATAATATGGAATATGTTGGAATAAGAATGAACAATAAAATAAGAAAAAAACGATAGAATAATAACGGAATAAAATAAATAATGATAGAATAAGAATTGAATAAAAATTAATAATTTGAACTAAGGATGGAATAAGAATATACTATGATGGAACTTGAATAAATGTTGGAATAAGAATAAATAATGATGGAATTAGAGAAAATGATGGAATAAGAATAAATACTGATTGAATAAGTAATAAATAATGATGGAATAAGAATAAATACTGATGGAATAAGAATAAAAATGGTGGAATAAAATAAATAATGATGAAATAAGAATGAACAATGATGGTATACGAATGTAATAAAAATAAATAATAAAGAAATAATGGTTGATTAAAAATAAATAACAATAATATATTTTTTTGTTTTTAAACTGCATGATATTGCTTTTGATTCCCTCGCAACTTTTACTTTTTATTTAAATTATCCTAAAAACGAATATAAGTTTTTGATAACGATAGTTAAATATTTTATTTGTGATTCTTTTTATTCAAACATATCTGCTTCAAAACTAAATTTAGTTTAGGTCAATTAAAAAAAAATAATACGAATTCGAAAATTCTAGTTCTACATAAAGCATAAGAATTATACTGACAAAAATAATTTTTAAAACTTTGTTTTTTCGAGACTTTTGGCTAAACTTGATATCTTAAGAGACACTCGAGATATTTTTGTGAAAAATTTTTTATTCATTTTAAATGCTACTAATAACGAAATGACTTATAGATATACGTGAAGAACTTTCAATTTACAATTATTTTCACAGATATATCGTTTTAAAACATAATTTTAATAATTTTTCTAAATCATTAAGTTATAACATAGAAAATTATTGTATGTCGATCATTTGTACAAATATAATTGCTGCAATACGTTTTTGTGTAAATTGTTAACTATGTCTAATAAAATTTACCCTAAAATGCAAAAATTTATAACAATGTATTCTATAGACAGAAAAATATTTTCTGCATTATATATTATAGTATTTTAGAAAATATTTCTTATGACTACTTGTAAGTTAAGGTTGTTTATTTTTGCAATTATTTTAATAATTGCTGATTAGTATTGTCTGATTTTGAAATTTTTACTATATGGATTGTAAAAAACTTGAGACGACAATTTCAAATGTTAATGGACACCCACATTTTTCCTCTTTACTTAATTTGATAAAATAGGGGAGGACATCAACTTTTAAAATGTTTGATGTAAAAAGTTTCCCTTAGCTTGATTTGATGAGATAACAGTCATTAGCTTCAAGTGTTTGCCAAACTGAATCAGTCAATGGAAGGGGATAAAGTTTTAACGTCAAAGTGTTTTAACAGAGAAGAAATAAAGAATGATTTGTGCATATAAAAAAAAGAGTTTAAACCACGATTTAGTAGAAATAGTAATAGCATGCATTGAATTAAAACTGGTTTCGAGCAGAAATTCGCTAATTCTATTACCATCATAATTTTATTAGCCTAAAACAAAGTGTTGATATTTGAGTAAAAGTGCTTAACAAAGTGTGGAGCACTTTCGTAACCACCTTCACTATTATAGAGCTGAGTGAATATTTTTAGGTTTACCTAACATGTGATATAAATGTGTGTCAGTTTAATAATATTTTCTAGAAAGCAATTTTACTATTTGAGAGTTTCAGTATTGTGCTCTACTTGGTGGGTCATGAATGATTTTTAATATATATCTTTATATATATTAAGCATTTTTTATATATCCTTATAAATATAATTTTTCTATACATGTGACATGTCACTGAACTCCTTTTAAACGGCTTGACCGTTTTGTGTGTGTTTGAGTGGGTCGCTGGATGGTTTTGATTCACAACTGGACCCGGTAGATGGCGCTGCAATCGATATATCTTTATATATATATATATATATATATATGTGTGTTTGTCACTGAACTCTTCCTAAACGGCTGGACCGATTTTAATGAAATTTTTTTGTGTGTGTTTCGCAAAACGTAGAGAATTTTTATACAACCCCTTTTGTTGTAAGTCGCCACCAGATGGTGCTGCAGTATATCAACTTCTATACCTTTCAATCAATCGCTATGAATATTGGTAATAATATGTATTCGAGTATGAAAAATAGATTCAGACAATCTACTTTATTGTTACTCTTGTCACCAGATGGTGCTGCAGCATTTCTCTTATATACCATTCAAACGACATGCATGAAAATTAGTATGAACATATATTGGAACATCGAACATTTTCTACAATGTATTTTTCATATTTATTTTCATATTTCATAATATATAAGAAAATATATATTTTCATAATTTTCATCATTTTATTTTCATTTATTTTCATCATTTTATTTTTATTTCTTCATATTTTCAAGCCATATATTTTAAGCCATATATATATATATATATATATATATATGGCTTTTAACTTAATAATGCCTTTAATTAATAGTTTTTATACCTGGAAATACACAGGATTTCTACCCTTCAAAGGCTTTTTAATTAACCCATGATAAATATAAAATCAATTTGAGTTTCTTAAAACTTTTAAACTTTTGCTTTCAGTTTTATATGATTTTATTCCTCTTAAGTAAAAATTTCACAGTGTTTGCAATCTAATATTTAATACTTATGAGAAAATGTCAACTAAAATCAATAATATTTAAAAAATAACATTGAATTAGTAAAAATAATGTTATAAATGTCACAAATTTTTCCAGAAAGTTTTCCGATCTTTGACAACTTAGGTCAGATGCCAATTCCGCCTCAGTAACCAATCTATTCGTTTTTAACATTTCTGACATCGTAGAGTAAAATAATATAACATACACGTTATTGATAGAAAGGCAGTAAGGAAATACTTTGTTTATAATTTTCTCTCTTCATATCTGCTTTTGGAAATATATAAAGTGATATAAAAAAAATTGGAGTCTCTTGAATTTTTTTTTTATTTTTCATCAATTAATTATTTACACTGCTATTATACATAATTACAGCATTGTAATTTCTAAGTAAATATATAATTCACGTAAAGACATTCTAAATTTGATAAATAAGCATCTCCAATATATATTAAAGTTTTATATATTTTCCATTTCCCGTCCACAATAATTTTCAAATTAGCTACTGAAATATTCAGTCCTGTCAAAGGAACGTAGTATAAATTTCTCTTTCACTTAACTGTTCCTGAAGTGTTAGTGTGTCCTTGGGTTTGTTTTTTGTTTCAAGCCGGAGAGTTTATTCCTCAATAATTTGTAATTCTAAAAAAATTATATGTGCAAAACTGAACAATTGAAAATTTTGTGAGGAAGGTGTATTAAATTGTAATTAATCCTATATCCAGAAGAGAAATAGGTAAGGTAAAAACAAATTTTCAGTTAATGCTTACTTTCTCTGCTAGACCAACCCCTTCAGCGTCAAGACATTGATGGTCAGGTCTTTTCAGTACGATAAGAAAGACTTCGTACATGAAAGGTAGTTTCCCCTATTGTCAGTTGAGTTCTGAAAAGCATGATATTATTAGGTAAGTGAAGGACGTTGAAAACATTAATTCCTGTTATTTTTTTTATTTTTATTTACTATAAAAATTAGAAATTAAATTAGCATATCAATTTAAAATTTAATACATTGTTTAATTATTTATTTCAGCAATTTATAAAAAAGCATTAATTTCTTTGAATGATATTCAATATCATAATTCTACAAATATCTAAATTGAATAAATAATGGCGAAAAACAATTCCAACAAAATTACAAATATTTTGTTTAATATAAACAAAATGCAATGTGACATTATTGGAATAAAAAAGTCCACAAAAAAATTTATTATATGAGATATATATTAAGTAGAATTTTTGCAAATATAATGCCGTAATTGGATTAAAAATTGAAATGATTTATTGCGATGAATTTAATGTTCATTTTTTTTTCTCTCGATTTTTATGAATACTAATTTTGCGATCAATAAATATTTTTTTCAAAACTGATGTAAAATATATTATTTAATTATATACAGCATTTTAATTAATCAGAGCATTTTCAAATTTATTTATAATAAATCATAATACGTTTAATGTATTCTTTAAACGTTAAAATGATAAAAATTACCAAGTTTTGCTTAAAAGTAATAAGTATTAATTTATTATTTAATAAAATTTATCTCGCTTGTTTATGCATTCGTAAAGATGAAATTTTTGAAGTGATTTTTCAATAATTTTTCAACAAATCTATTATATTTTAAGATTTGTCAAATTTCCATTATTTATATGCTACTACTTATATGCATCTATTATAGACTATGCATTATTTATATGCATCTTTCCATATTTAGTTGCATCTACTTTTATTTAGAATTTTTCCTTTAATATAAATTATAATAATCAAATTATTTATAATAATATATAATTATAATAATATTTTTTTTTTTAAAAGTTGTATTATATAATTATTTCTTAGTTGTTAAGCAGCAATATAGCTTATCAAAAAATATTGTATTAAATATTTTCTAAAAACAATTTTTAAAAATTGTTTTAAAAAATTGTGATAAAAAAAAAAAAACAATAATTGAAAACTTTCAACATTCTTTGAATTCGCGTTGAATATTAAAAAAAAAAAAAAACAGATAATTTAACAAATACATATTATTAGCAATCAGATACGAATAAAAACAATGCTATTTTTTAAGTTTTGAAAACTGATAAATCGCATTATTGCTTAATCGATTCGTGAATGTTTATTTTGCTTTCTGACGACTTAATTCTATGTTTACATGTTGTCTTCAGGGTTTTTAGTGTTCTTCATGTTTAATATAAAAACAAACTAAGTTCATTTAAGTCGCACAGTAACAAATATCTTCTATTTAAAGTTTTGTGTAGTAATTAGTTAAAAGAGAAGTATTTTTTTAAAAAAGTTAAATGCAGTTTTGTTTAAGAAATTCAGCTTGATTAAAAATTTAATTTTAGGTTTAAAATATTGTTATAAGAACAGATTTGACAATTACATAACAATTTTATTAAAAAATTTATTAACAATATCAAAAATGCAGTTATTAAAAAATTGTATTATTTTATTTTTTAAAATTTTATTAAACATTTTATCAAAATTTTATTATTTTATTTTTTAATTTTTTTTCAAAAATATTATTATATTTTAAATGAACTTTAATTCTCACGTGTTAGTTTAATAAGCTTTACGAAACGACACATTGATATTAGTGCTTCGATTAATAATATTTAAAACATTAATTAATTTTCTAAGAGTATATTTAAATAAGCTTTTAATTTTTAGTGAATTATTATCATTATTATTTTTTTTGAGAAAATTTATATGTATAAAAAATTATGTAAAATAAAATTTATACGTATTACTAATAGTTAGAAACAAATGCTTTATATTGCTTTTGAATTATTTATGGGTTTCTAGTAGAATGATGTGTATCTCAGAAATTTCTTATTTCAACTTACAAGAATCTGCGCATGTTATGTACCTGTGAAGTAAGTTTTCAAAGCTTCGAATTTAAGTAAAGACTACTATTAAAAATCTTATTTGTTTCTCAATACGTTTAGAGCTTAAAAATCATGAAAATTTAACAAAAGCCGCGTAAAATACGCTACAATATGAATAATTCCTTTAGTGGAATTTTCAGGTAGGACATTCTTAAAATGTAAATAAATAATTAAAGCAAAATAAAGTAATATGTGTCTGAACTAAATTGGCAGCTGATAAATTTTTTAACTGCAATGACACTTTAGATAGTGTAAAATATTAGTTTAGGATAACTTTTGCCTGGTGATTTTAATATTAATTTAATTACTAAAAGGGATTAGTGATATTAATTCAGCGTTTCAAAATATATTATCAAGTAACCGTTGTGTTTATGAAAGTTAATTGAAATATCACTTGGTGTCCTAAAATTCAAGTTCTGTTACGAAAATAAACGACCAATCATCTTCATGCATGATAAATTGAAATTTTCAAGCTGACTTCATATTTCTTTTTATTATTTATATAAAATCTTGAATATCTGCAGCAATTTATTTTTGTATTTAATTTCTGATGATGTTTGTTACTACATATAATGGATGGATGAATAATGAGGTTTATAAAACATTATTTATGAATAACTTTCATAGAGAATCTCACTCATTCATTCACATGCATTCGGCATCAACGATATTCGGAAATACATGTATATTGTTAATGAAGTATGCTTTTTTGAATGTTGCGGTGAGTTGTATAAAATAAGGTAAACGCCAAAAAGAACGTTTTGCAGTTTTCAGGTTGACAATAGGATTGTAACTGGGTGTGGTTGGGTTGAGATACTTGAGGCACAGGTTGGAGAAATCACAGTTTTATTGGCAGCACAAACACCTCTCACATAAAATTACGGCATACAATATTTTACACATTTAGAGACACATAATTGGGCCTGAATGGCCGAGTAGCTACCGCTCTGGCGCTCGGTACCACAGGTTTCAGGTTCGAGCCCCGGTGGTGCCATGGATGTGTGTAGTGGTTCGAATCCACTTTAAACCGTAGGTCCCGATCTAATAGGATCGTAGAGCGTTGCGGGGGCATTGTTACTCCGCGTCCGTGGCTTACCATCAAGTTACACGCGCCCCCTGGGTAATGCAAAGTGAGTAACGTCTGTGCAGCGCTTGCCTTAAGACATCCAAGACCATGCTGTCTAAAGTGTTTGCCAGCTGCATTAGAAGAAAAAAAGACACATAATTATAAACTCATGAAAGGATTCCACTTCTAAAGCCGAAAACCCGTTACTCAGATACGCTCAGGGTGAGCGAAACATACTTCCACTCCGGATGAGAGTCTGTCGGCCAACTAATGCACAGAGTTGTGCTGAAATACATTTTTTTCTCGTGGTGAGAGAGTATAAACTAAACGTTTCTGAACAAAAATGGTCGAAATGGTTGTGCCGTACTTCCACTCTGAGTGAGAGGAAGTACAGCACCATTTTTCCTGAACGCCACAAGCAAGGGCGCTTCTCACCAGTGCGTAAGAGGAAGCGTGGTTACACATTTATTTAAGGAATAAAAAATTATGATGTAAAAACTATCAAACCTCCATGTTAGAATTAATAATAAGAAAATTAAAAAGGAGGTAATCGCTAAAAATTAAAAATCCAAAGCAAAAATTAAAGTTTAATGCATAAAAACAGCGAGAAATACCAAAAATCTTTTTGCAAAATTTAAAGTATGAAAATTAAACATTAAGTACTTATCAATTAAAGTTTAATGGGTTCACTTAAAATAATTAAATTAAAAAGGAAATTATTAGAGATACATTGTATATGCCTTCATGGTTACAAAGTAAAATAATTAAAAATAAAAATAAATTACAAATTACTATTTTAATCAAAAATTTAAGAATTTTAATTTGTGATTCAACAATTAATAAAGAAGTCGATCTTATTTTGTGTAACAAGATTTTAAAGAAAATTACCATTTAAGTTGTACCACCCTCTGGCACTGCAGTCCATTTTTGGACCATGACCAACAGATGTTTCCTTTTACGGGGTAGGTAAAAGGGTTTTGTAGGTTTTCCCATGCCCAATGCTCTGCAAAAATCATTGCTAATGTATTGTGTAATTTTGAAATGTCTATTATATTGATTGCTAAACACGTGAGACGACAATTCCAAATATTGATGGACACTTATATTTTTCCTTTACTTAGTTTGATAAAATAGGAGACATGACCTTTAGCTTTTAAAATATTTCATGTGAAATTTCCATTAGCTTGATTTGATGAGATGACGGTCATTGGCTTCATGTTTACCAAACTGTCAATGGAAGGTGATAAAGTCTTAACGTCAAGGAGAAGAGAAGAAATAAAGATTGATTTTTGCATATAAAAAGCTTAAGCCACGATTTAGTGGAGACAGTGATAGCATGCATTGAATTGAAACTGGTTTCGTGCAAGAATTTGCTAATTTATGCTCATCCAACCTTTAGGTGAAAAGAAAATGTTGAGAGCGCCAGACACTCAATCATCAGGTTCCAATTTTCTTGAAAGCGCACATTTAAATCAAATATACATAAAAGAATATGCAAAAGAAAATTCTTGGTGAGCAGAATAGCATATTTAAAAAAAGAAAAAAACACAGTTCTTACTTTCTGCCATGGCATACGCGTTATGCAGAAAATGTCACTTTTTTGACATGAGCTCTTACACAAAAAATGGAGGAACATCAAATAAGCAATGAAATACTACCGATTCCCCTTCACAATACTTATTTTCTTGAATCATAACGTAAAAGTATACATTAACTACTTGACAAATTTATGCAATTTCTAGTACGATTTAATCACAAAACCTTTATGTTTGTAGTTATTAGAGATTTTGTTAACGCATCCACAAGACATTGTTAGAATTTATATTCTTTACAACAAGTTATACCACTTTCATAAATTCTTGGTATAAATATGATGAATGCCAATGAGTTGAAAATTTCCCGTATGCTTCCATTTGAGGAAGTACAGTTGGATAAATGATTGCATTTGTCTTCCTTATTTCCATATCTTTTTTGGAGTGATCTTATTAGATAATTTGAATCAATAATTATATGATAATAAGGACTGGAAAGGTTGGAAACTAATACGTACATTTAGTTAAGTGGTTTGTTTTCTTATCTGGTTTGTTCCTTACATTTTCTTTTGAGCTGTTTTTGTCCATATGATGACTGATCTTTTCAGAGGAAACGAGGGCTTCCTCCATCACTTTAACACACAGAAGCCACGCAGACAGCTCCGCCTATATTTCAAATTCTGCTTTATAGAAGCTGTTTACAAAGTTGACTGTGATATATTTGCTAAATCAAATTTCTGCTTATTCATGGGTAACGGCAGCGCTGTTGGAGCTTATCCTAGAGCTGGGTGAATCTTTTTGAAATCCGGTTTCTGAGGTTTGTAGTTTTAACTTACTACTAGTTTTGGGCACATCTTATTTTATGTTTTGATCTTTAAGATGCATGCTACAAATTAGTCAATATGATCTATGTCCCTTCCTTTCTGACTTAACGATTGTATAATAAAAGGTATACTTTTTCTTATTACGCCTTCATGCTCTATAAATAAAAATTATATGCATTCCATTATTTTTATAAGGTCTTTGTCGAGGCTTCTATCATTTCAAGTGCGTAGCGTCCATTCAAGTAAGGGACTTGATTGCGATGCTCAGCTATTTGGGAGCAATCACTTGGGTTTACTGAACACTTGCGATTGTTTATATTGTTTCATCTGTAGTTTCTTAGGCGCCTGTTTTATTTTTACCGGCCGGGCGGCTCTGCGGGAGGCTTGCAATCCAGCCAGATCAAGAGAGTCAGACACTTAACTTTGTTTTTCTAAATGGAGAGAGATGATTCAACATTCCCATTTCCCATGGAGATCTGTTTCTGTGTTTTTCTTGCAATTCCGGGTTCTGGGAAAGGAATGGAAATTCCTAGGTTGGAAGATTTCTAGATACATCAGCCGTGCTCTAATCTCAGTGGCAAATTGGCCTTTTTCAAATTGTGAATTCATAAATATGCTCAGTTCAATGAATGATCAACGGAGACTAGGATCTAGATTTCTTTCAATTGAGTTGACCTTCTACAATAGAAGGTACCCCAGTAGCTCTGGCTGATTGGGCTGCTTTCAGATGTGGCTCAGTTGGCACATGCCCAAAAACAGCCTCATATGGTGTTGAATTTTCCTCCTCAGATTAGAAAGACTTTTCTTGTATTTAAGAATAAGCTTGAAACAAGGAAGTTTGGATATTTAATAAATCTGATGTATCTACAGTACCGAAGGTTTATACGTTTTAGCTCGCTTTGCGGAGATCAAGGCGTTTTGGCTTTCTCTCTTCTCATCACTGGTCAGGATACCATCAGTTAGTTCTTTGTATGAGCTTTAGGACTGTTATCTCCGTATGAGTCTTTAATTTTCTTATTTTTGACAGCTGTACTTTAAACTTTAGGACTGCCATACGCTTTTGTTACTGATTTAAAAGAAACTTATTTCTAAGTAACACTTTGATTACTATCAAAGATAAGTACCACGTATCGGGATCTTCAAAGGGATGCAGAACTCTTATTATTATCTGAGTTTATTAAATCTAATATCTTGCTCTGAAATTTTGAATCTTTGTAAATGGTTTACTGTGACTATAGCTTTCGTGAATTTTCAATTTTACAGTCTTTTGAATCTATGTCACTCGTCACTCGATCTAAGACATTTCATTTATTTCAATCATTCTGACTCACATTCTTCAGTGGACATGCAGTCCACTTTTCAAGTTCAATTACAGCTACCTTGGCGGTACAAGATGGACTTGAGGTACATAACTCTTCGATGAACTTTCGCCCGCCACGTTCTTCGATAGATCTGCGCTGCATTTAGGCGGCGAGTTGTGAGTTGAAACCTTCTTCGTAGCTTTGAAAATTTGAATGATGGGTTAGCACTGATTCTAACGAATGCAGGAAACATTCAAGTCAAGACCTGCGTTATCCTATCTGGTATTACTGATGCCAGTAGTTCCTATTCAGCCCAGCCAATTTCCCAGCAGTCTTATCCTTGAGTTTTATAAATAGGTTTCGTTCTTTTTATCTTCTTCATGAAGACTTAAATCATTCTAAGATACGGGGTGGCTCAGACATCAGATTTTCAGTAGCCGTTTACAGCGAAGATCTATTATTTTGGACAGATAACCTCCACCATTCTCAGACCAGGAAGATTCCTAATTGAATCCATTCGGGCCGTTTTGTTTTGGAAGATGCAGGCTTTCAGTCAGATTTCTTGACGTTCTGAGTCTTGAGCTTGATATTTGGAGCAGTATTAACAGTTTAAATTTCAGAAAAGGTTATTATTACTTTTTGATTTCACTTTGGATTTAACAATTTTGTATTCTTAATTTCAGTTTTTATTTCCCTTGCATACTGGAAGGAAAAATAAGCTTTTTGAGAATGAACGTGACAACAAGTACATCAAGCATTAGTCGTCATATTCGGACCGGTTCTCTTTAAGCTCATGATAGTTAATTAGCACTAAGTTTGAGTAACAAATGAAAAGTATGTTTCATAATAAAATGGATTCTTCATACAAGGAAGAGATTTTCATTGTTATCAGGCGTCAATTACAGGGAGAGTATTATCTTGGGGAGCGTGACCTTTGTGGAGTAACTGCGCACTCTGGCGCTCAATTACCATAAATGTTTATCGTAGTTCGGGATGCTGTGAGCACTTGGGCCCCGGTATAATCTGACTGTTGGGTGTGGACCTGGCAGCTATAATGAATGAAAAGAGATTTTCTGTCTCAAATCTGACAGTAGACGGCTGGCCCTTGACTATCAGCGTTATTTTACGTACCCCAATGGAAATCAACGATATTTTGTTTTATTTGTTTTGTTCTGGATATACCACACACTACTACTATATATGGCAATTTAATGGAAGAACATATTCTTAAAATAGCATATATAAAATACCATTGAGACTAATTTCTTGACATTAAGCCGGAATTATAGCTTTAAAATGAGTCATAAAAACACTCATTTGCTTTCAGCGTTCTTCTGGTTTCCAAGTGCCATTTCCTGAACACTTGCATCACTACCCAATAAGCATAAGGTTAGGGAACGTCAAATAATCAGCGATACAAAGTTCTTAGTTGCGAAATTTAAACATTTTACACATTTATCTGAGGACGTTAAAATTTTTAAAAATATTCAAGCACTGATGATGTATAGAGCTGCGAGGCCGTTTTATAGGCTTTAGAAAGCTTCATTAAACTGCAGGGAGTTCAAAGGGCAGCACAGGAATGATAAATGAGGAATGCAGCGCACCTCTCTCTCTATTCAAAGACTGGGGCTCTTTGTTTCTCTTCTTTGTAAGGTTTTTCGATATAATACGTAA
>BPLR01020932.1:0-41800 GCA_021605095.1 Caerostris extrusa
CTGTAGAAAGCATCTCCTGTTTTGGAATCTGCCAGTAGAAAGACACCATGGGCTGTAGTGCCGGGGAGTTAATACATTTAAACAAAAAATTTTTATCTTATATCTGACAAAATAAATTTAATTTTTTAAATGCTGAATAGCATTTTTAATACGCTTTTATTAAGTTTCACCTGTATGTATGTATGTATGTAACGCTGACTTTTTCCCCTGGAGATCTGTTTCTCCTCATATACATCATTACTATTTAAGCTGCAAAGAAACATTTACAGGCATCTTTCAGAAAAGAAAACAGTTGATTCTTTTTTAATACGCTTTTATATTAGTTTCACCTGTATGTTTGTTTTGTTTGTTTGTAACTGACTCTTTGGGCTCGATTTTGCCCTACTTTAAGCAAATCAGATTTAATTTAAACGTTGTTTTACTCACAATTACATTATTGTAAGAACTATAGTTCCACTCCTCCGTACCGGGACCTCATTGAAATATTATAGTTTAAAAACACTAAAAAACATGCTTTTAAAGTTTATCAAACTAAAAGTAAAAATAAATTAATAGTTTAAAAAAACTAAAAAATCACGCCTTTAGAGTTAATCAAACTAAAAAGTAAAAAAATAAATGAATAGTTTAAAAAAACTAAAAAAAGAAAAACACACATGCTTTTGTGTTAATCAAACTAAAAACTAAAAAATAATTGTTAACATAAGAATAAAATGGCTGACGAGAAAAATGAATGTCACTGTTCTAAAATCGAGGGTGCTTTGTATGACATTTTTAAACGCTCTGCATTTCGGAATGAAACTAGTGAAAATTATAACGATTGATATCGAGAGCACTCCACGCTTTTAGAACAGTGGCATTCATTTACTCGTCAGTCATTTATTCTTATGTTAACAACGATTTTTACTTTTTAGTTTGATTAATACTAAAACGTGTTTTAGTTTTAAACTATTCATTTATTTAAAGTTAGTTGAACGCATTTTTAAACATGCTCGATATTCAGTTCTTACATAATCAATTGCAATCAAGACAGAGTGCACTCTCGTATGATTCTCTGACATTTTGTTGAATTATAATTTATATATTTTATTGAATTATTCTGCATTATTTTTTCAAAAAAACCTTTTATTGTAATAAAAAATTGAAAAAAAAACCTCACAGCGAGTTAGAAAAAGAACTGAAGATATAGAAATTTAATTTATTTTGTTTTTAACATCTTTTAGTCATTTAAGCCTTTTTTACGCAAAAGCAAAGTATCAGAGTAACTTAAAGCGTATCTCAGCTGACAGGTTTTATTCAGTTACAAGATCTGAGATACAAGCTAATGGAAAGAAATAAAGCAGGCAACGGATTCATTAATTCGCATAATGCATTTCTGAAATAAGTAAGACATAACACAGCTCAAGATATCAGCGATATCGATTCTTCTGATTAACTGCGAAAAAGCGTTAGGGAAAAGCAAATCTTTTTTGTTTTAAAAAAAAATAATAAATAAAATAAATGAATATGAGTAATAAAAAGGATGCGGATACGATGCCTCCCAGTCAAATATAAATGCTTTTTTTCCCCTTCTTATTTATATATTTTTATTTTTAATGCATAAACAATGTAAAAGCTATTTCTTAAAAGCATCAAGATTATTTTGACCCTTTTTCTTTTAGGATCACTATATGGTACGCTGTTGTCATCATCACAGAAATGCCTTATATGACCTCATTTTATAAAATAAGAAGTAATTGCAAGCTATCATAAGCGACTTATAACATGCAATACCTCGCCACTCTTTAGGCTACTTAACAACGAGTCAAATGTTGTAAAATAACATGAAATCGCTACAGAATATCTGTTGCCAAGTGTACGATATCACTAATGAACTTGGTTCTGCCTTGATAATACAAGGCAGCCTAAAATCCTCGTTTTAAACCATAATTTAAATTTAATTAGAATTATTAGCACATTTAAACGAGCCTGATGGCCAAGTGGCAGCACTCTGGCGATCGAGGCAACAGGTTTCGGGTTAGTCCCGATGGTATCATGGATGTTTTTAGTTGTTGGGAATCTGCTTTACACCTAATATGACTGTAGAACGTAGGGTTGACAGCCCAAAGAAAACATCTCCTGTATCGGAATCTGCCAGTAGGCAGACGGTAGAGGACTGTAATGCAGGGAGTTAGTTAATGCATTTAAATAGAATGTTTGATCCTATATCTGACAGAATAAATTTAATTTTTTTTAAAAATGCTAAACATTTTTGGAAATTAAATTTTTTGATAAGTTAGTAGAATGCATTTTTAAACATGCTCGATATTCCTTATTCTTACATAATCACCTCTGATATGATATGACATTTTATGTTGAATTACAATTTATATATTTCATTGAATTATTATGCCTTTCTATAAAAAACCTTTTATTGCAATAAAAGAAATTGAAAAAAAAAAAAAAATCCTTCACAGCGAGTTAGAAAAAGAAATAAAAAAGAACTGGAGATATAGAAATTTAATTTATTTTCTTTTAGCATCTTTTAATCATTTTAAGCCTTTTTACGCAAAAGCAAAAGTATCAGAGTAACTTAAAGCGTATCTCAGCTGACAGGTTTTTATTCAGTTACAAGAACTGAAGATACGAAGCTAATGGAAAGAAATAAAGCAAAGCAACGGATTTATTAATTCATAATGCATTTCTGAAATAAAGTAAGACATAACACAGCACAAGATATCGGCGATATCGATTCTGCTGATTAACTGCGAATGCGTTAGGGGAAAAGCAATCTTTTGTTAAAAAAATAAATAATAAATAAAATAAATGAATATGAGTAATAAAAAAGAATGCGGATACGATGCCTCCCAGTCAAATCTAAATGCTTTTTTTTCTTCTTTGTTTTTATATTTTCATTTTAAGAAATATCTTTGCATTTATTTATATCTTAAAAGCATCGAGATTATTTTGACGCTTTTTCTTTGCTATCTAAACAGTTATAAGCAGTAATGAAAATACTCCACAAATTGATTTCAGTTATTATGGAAAAATCCTTATATGTGTTATAGTAATTATTAAGGTTAGGAATCAATACTTTTACTTAACTATCAATATAATGAAAGTTGAAAAAAAATATTTTAACTAGTAGCTTAGTATTAATTAAAATCTTAAAAACTAATTTTGTTTTAAGGTGTAAAAATCAAAGATGTTTTTAGCATCAAGATTGCTTTGACCCTTTTTCTTTATATCTAAACAGTTATAGGTAGTAAGAAAAAATTTCCTCAAATTGACTTCATCTTTTACAGTTATTATGGAAAATCATATATGTTATAGTAATTATTAAGGATTTATAGTTAATATGGGCAATCATAGTAATTATTAAGGGTGTAGAGTTAATATGAGCAATGATAGTAATTATTAAGGGTGTAGAGTTAATATGAGCAATGATAGTAATTATTAAGGATGTAGAGTTAATATGGACAATCATAGTAATATTAAGGATTTACAGTTAATATGGGCAATCATAGTAATATTAAGGATTTACAGTTAATATGGGCAATCATAGTAATTATTAAGGATGTAGAGTTAATATGAGCAATCATAGTAATTATTAAGGATGTAGAGTTAATATGGACAATCTTAGTAATTATTAAAGATTTACAGTTAATATGGGCAATCATAGTAATATTAAGGATTTACAGTTAATATGGGCAATCATAGTAATTATTAAGGATGTAGAGTTAATATGGGCAATCATAGTAATTATTAAGGATGTAGAGTTAATATGGGCAATCATAGTAATTATTAAGGATGTAGAGTTAATGTGGGCAATCATAGTAATTATTAAGGATTTACAGTTAATATGGGCAATCATAGTAATTATTAAAGATTTACAGTTATTACGGAAAGCCATCCTTAATAATTACTATAACATATATGGTGATGTTACAGTAATTATTAAGGATTAAGAATCAATACTTCTGTTTAACTATCCATATAATGAAATTTGAAAAAAAATTGTTTCAACTAGTCGTTTAGTATTAATTAAAATCTTTAAAAAAAGATTTTGTTTTATATTTTTTAAATTACAATTTACAAAAGAAAAAACTTTTTATGTTCTTTTTTTTTATATTAGAGATTGAATTTGTCTACATATAGATGATTTTCACTGTATTCAATTTGAAAATAATTACATTAATTAGCTCCTTTTATAAACTATTTGAAAAGATAGTTCTAGATAGTTCTAGATAGAAGAGGCCTCATCGCGGAGTGACTAGCGATCGGCACTACAAGTTTCAGTTTGAATCTCGGAGGTGCCATGGATATTTGCAGTGATTCGGAATCCACTTTAAACCGTAGATCCCTGTCTAATACGACATCATCATCATCTAATACGTCATCATACGTTGGTCATAGGTCTGACAAACCTACTCCGTAAAAGAAAACAACATCTCCTGTTCGAAATCTGCCAATAGACAGAAGACCTTGGTCAACCATTAGGCTATTGAGGCATTGAAAAAAGAAGAAAATATTTAGATTTGGTTTGGTTGTCTGTCAATTTGTGCACACTTTAGGCAAATTAGATAGTGACCTACAGTTTAACGTGGATTCCGAATCAATCACACATATCCATGCCACCGCAAGGATTCGAAAAACGCAAAAAGATCAGGCGCATCAGGCGCAAAAAGATATACAGAAGATCATGCTGCGATTTAAAATAACATTCAATTTAGAGTTAATAGTATTTTTTAAGTTATCCGTGATTAAAAAAAATAGGAAAAAAATAATTCATTTTATGAATAAGAATTATTAAATAATGATTAATAATTTGTTTCGCAACATCTTTTTCTTAACCTATATCGCATATAATCACTTTTTAAAATGCAATAATTTAATGCTCAAATAATTTTAAGAAATTAGACCATGTATTTTATTCAGCAAAACATTACACAATTTTCATTATAAAACTTGAAACAAAATTATAATTTTTGAAATAATAGGATTGTTTTTTTTTTTTTTGAAGCAATTTTTCTATAGAATAATTGTTCTTATGTATTATTATTATTTTTTATTGTATTTACTTCTTATTGTATTTGCCTTTGTTAAGCAATTCTTATGCTATAATAATAATTTTTGTTTTACTAAAGGTAAATTATTCTCTAAAGTAAATTTTCCTGTTAGAAGATCCCAAAAATCATATAATTGTCTACAATTACAAAATAATTATAATAATAAGAAATGAATAAATAAAAATAAAAATAAAAAGGTAGAGTCCAGAATCTTGCTTTGATCCTATCTGTTTTAATGTGACAAAAACAAATAAATAAAAATAAAAAAAAAAAGGTAAAGCTCAGATTTGAACGATTCAGAGACAAATTTTACTTTTATCCTATCTTATAATGTGGCAAAAACAAATAAATAAAAAAAAAGCGAGAGTCCAAATTTGGACGAATCGGATCTGACAAATTTTACTTTGTTATCCTATCTGTTCTAATGAGATTATCTCTTACATCAATCAACTGAATTGAACTATTCAATCAGCAATCGGGTCCCATGTTAATATTACACAGCTGTTATTTGTCCATTAACTAAAACATTCAATATTTCTTCTTGAACAATAGAGCTTTGAATTAAATGAACGAATGAATTTGTACCGCACATTATGCATCATTGGAACAATTGAACACGACAAAGCATTTTCTCATTCGAAGAAAAAAAAAAAACACACCATAAAAAATCTTTGGTAATTTTTAGTGGAAATAAAGAATTACAAAATAAATAAAATGAAATAAAAAAGTAGAGTCCAGATTTGAACGAATCAAAACTGACAAATTTTAACTTGGTCCTATCTGTTTTAATGTGATGATCTCTTACATCAATCAAGTGAATTGAACCATTCAATCAGCAGTCAGTTCTATGCTAACATTACACCGCTTTTATTTGTCCATTAACTAAAACATTCAATATTTCTTTCTCGAATAAAATGAACGAATGAGTTTGTGCCGCACATTATGTATCATTAGAAAGAGTGAACACGACAAAGCATATTTCTCATTCGAGGGAAAAAAAAAACAATTTTTTTTTTTTTTTTTGCTAATTTCTGGCGTAAATAAATCACGAAAAATTATAAAATAAATTTTAAAGATAGGGTACAAATTATATCTGACAAATTTTACTTTCATCCTATCTGTTTTAATGTGATGATCGCTTATAGCAATCAACTGAATTGAACCATTCAATCAACAATCAGGTCCACATCGCTTTTATTTGTCCATTAACTAAAATGTCCAATATTTCTTATTCGAAATAAATGAACGAATGAGTTTGTGCCGTACATTATGCATCATTAGAAAGAGTGAACACGTAAAGCAAGTTTCTCATTCGAGGAAAAAAAAAAAAAAAACAACAAAATTTTTTTTTGCTAATTTTTGGCGTAAATAAATCACGAAAAATTACAAAATAAATTTAAAAGATAGGGTACAAATCAGATCTGACAAATTTTGTTTTGATCCTATCTGTTTAATGTGATAAAAAAAAAAAAAATGTAGTCCACATTTGAACGAATCAGATCTGACAAATTTTACTTCCATCCTATCTGTTTTTAATGATGATCGCTTACATCAATCAACGAAATTGAACCATTCAATCAGTAATCAGGTCCACACCGCTTTCATTTGTCCATAAACTAAAACGTCCAATACTTCTTATACGAATTAAGTGAACGAATGAGTTTGTGCCGCACATTATGCATCATTAGAACGAGTGAACACGACAAAGCATTTTTCTCATTCGAGGAAAAAGCATACAAAAAAAAAAAAATCTTTGGTAATTTTTGGCGGAAATAAATCACGAACATACGTGCTCATGTTCTGATGGGTTATTTTGGAAATGATGGATTGTAAGACGAGAGCACGAGTTTTGGCAATTGTCTGCATTGGCTCCAGGCCATTATGCCGTTGGACAAATTGAGGGGTGGACTCTGTTGTCGATTTTGCAGGTTGTTGCAGATGTAAAAGTGGGGAGAGAGAGGAAGTAAATGAATGCTAATGGAGTAGCGAACCGACGTTCATTGGTCGGTATGGGCCATATCACGCCAACTGTAAAACGCTCTACTGGTTCGGGTTGTTTGAATAAGCAGATGACGAGTTCACAGCAAGAATGGTGCAAGTCAAAGCAGAATATAAGACTACATCAACCTGAAAAAAAAAGAAATATATACTTTATTTAAAATAGTTGAATTAGATGAATTTTATTGTATTATACAGCATTATGTTGTTCGCTGTTTTAGTAATTAAAAACAAGGAATATTCAAAAAAAAAAAATTTTTTTAGTCAATTCCTACTTTTTTTCACTATATTAAAGTCCATATATAAGTCCTTTATAAATAATTTTAATTCATTTTTTTCAAGTTTATCTGGCGCCATCTATCGGTAGATATATGCAAGTTAAATCTAAAAAAAAAACTAAAATTAATTAACTAAATTTAATTAATGAATTAATATTTGAAAAAAAAAACTGTACTAGCATCAAGTGTCATCCCCTACAAGTTAAAAAAATGTATTTGGACTTGAGTGGATGAATAAAAAGTAATTTTTGAACGATTGAAAATTTGAACAAGATATATATAGAGCTAATAGAAGGAATTGAATAAGACTACGTCAACCTGAGAAAAGAAGAAATATACACTTTATTTAAAATAGTTGAATATGTTATACTGCATTATGTTATTCACTCTTTTAGTAATTAAAAATAAATAAGATTAAATAAGATCTGTTCAATTCCGATCATGAAATATTGTAAATTGATATTTTTTAATACCATCTGGGGTCTATGGGGTCCTTGATAACAATTTGAACTTCGGAATATATTTTTTAAGTTTGTTTTCTGTTTTTAAACAGAAATTTTAATTCTCTTGTCCTTTTTTTTTCCTTATTCGTTACCTCTAAGATTCTTTCTTGTTATTCTTGTTTCTTATCACACTTGGTAGACAGCAACATCTTGACCAAGTCTAAGAATCCATGCGTGTCTCATGGAAGAAATAAAAAGGGGCAGCTTCGGTTCCGTAGGTAGAAGTCTGACTTGGCTCCGTGTAGCTGACTTTTTACGGGGTAGGGTTGTCAGTCCTACGCCCAACGCCGTACGGTCATATTAGATCGGGACCTAAGTCTTTAAGGAAATTGCGAACCACTGCAAACATCCATGACACCGCTGGGGCTCGAAACCTGAAACCTGTGGCACCGAGCTCCAGAGCGTTAGTTACTCGGCCATCATTCCCATAATCCTTTCTTGATTAATAATAGCGAGCAAATTAAAGATTTTTGGCCATGTTTTCATTTTTAATTAGTAAAATAGTAGCAGTATTTTGTTATATTATTTTTACTTGATGTAGTAGCTATTACCACATTAATAGATTAATTCAATAATTCGTTATTGCTATGTAATCTTCTAACATTTTTATACTAAGAGATGATAAATCAAGCATACACATTATAAGTTAATTGTGGAATTTTGATTTTGCTGTATTTCTTCATCTAGACAGATGTCATTCCCCACATTATAGAGTTTAAGATAATTTTCCATAGAATACTACTGTGTCCAAAAAGTAAGATCATTTTTCAATTTAAAATTCCCGGGGCTTATGGAATTTCAATTTGTTTTTCTTTTTGTGTTGCTGGCACTGCCCTTGACACCAGTGTGAAATTTACCGTCACAATAGTGCTTGAGTTACGCTTGGCTTTGTGAGACGCTAAAACGGATTTCGGCAATTTTTGAAATGTCTGAATTAATTGAGCAAAGAACGTACATTCGTACATTAATTTCGTACATTCTTTATGTTATTATAAACTGAAGACAAAGTTGTCCATATTAACTTCTTTATAAAGTATCATCCTCAAATAAGTTTTATATTTTTATGAAATATTTATTTCAATTATTGAGAGACTACAGACATAAGCCATTGTTCCCTTTAAATATATTCATTGAGTGGGTGGCATTACTTCTTGCAACACGAAACACTATTGGCCGAGCTAAAATGTAATATTAAATAAAAGATAAAAACATTTCCTATAACCTGGGGTAAAGGTCTACAGTAATCAAACAAATCGTTTAGCTAGCATGACATTCGTCGTTTATGTAAATAATACAGGTTTTTTCTATCAGTCTAGCCCAATCATCCTTCACTTTGGGATTATTCATCATAAAATTTCTAGGAAGAATCTGCTGTTTGACGGAAAGAATAAAAAACTGCACCTGCTTTTTCTGTGATGACCATCAAACAAACTATGTGTACAACAGGTTCAGAATACATTAATAATGAAGGCTATTAGGATATATTTGTCCTGGCTGCTATGCAGGAAGTTTGATATCAGTTTTTCTCTTTTTTATATTCTTTTTAGATCGTCTATTGGGCAACAGTTCGCATTAATTTCGCATTTAAGTTGAATCGTTTTGGCATCATCATGAGGAAAGTTCCAAAAGTTTTTACAGGTTCTTTACAAGCGATTTAGAAGATCGTTTTTGTCAGCTACTTTATTTGTATTTCTTTTTCGTTTTTTCTTTCTATATCGTTAAATTTTGAGGCTAATTCAGCTAAGTTTTCATGTTGGGAAAGTTCCCGCAATACACGAATCATTATGTTATCATAATTTTAATATTCGGTTGAATAACGATCTGAAAGTCATTATCTATTGTCAAAAATATATATCTTTGCTAGCACATTTGAAATTTTGGACACTTGGACATACTTTTTTTCTTCCTACTATCATTCAATTTGAAGACTAATTCAACTAAGTTTTCATGTTGGAAAAGTTTGCGCAGTATACGAATCATTATGTGAACATAATTTTATATATTCTGTTGATTAAAGATCTGAAGTCGTTATCTATTGTTAAGCATTTAAGGAAAATTGTGCTTAGTTATATATCTTTATTAGTACATTTGAAACTTTGGGCACTTAGGCATCCTTTTTCTTCCTATATAGCATCATTAAATATATAGGCTATCATGTATAATTCAGCTAAGTTTTCATGATGGAAGAGTTTTCGCAGTATATGAATCATTATGTTAACTTGATTTTAAACTTCTGTTGAATAATGATCTGAAAGTCATTACCGTCAAAAATTTAAGGACAATTTTGTTTAGTTGTATATCTTTACTAGCACATTTGAAATTTTGGATACTTGGATATCCTTTTACTTCTTATAACATTAGTTTGGAGGCTAATCATGCATAATTCAACTAAGTTTTCATGATGGGAAAGTTTCCGTAGTATATGAATCATTATGTTAGCATAATTTAAATATTATGTTGAATAACGATCTGAAAGTCATTATTCTTTAGTCAAAAATTTAATAAAAAATGTGGTCAGTTATATAAGAACGTTTGAAACTTTGGACACTTGGACATCTTTGTCTTCCTATATCATTAAATTTGGAGGCTAGTCATGCGTAATTCAACTAGGTTTTCATGATAGGAAAGCTTCCATAGTATATGAATCATTATCTTAATGTAATTTTATTATTTTGTTGAACAATGATCTGAAAGTCATTAACTATTGTCAAAAATGTAAGAAAAATTGTGTTTAGTTAAATATCTTTACTAGCCCATTTGTAATTTTGGACACTTGACATCTTTTTCATCTTATATCGTTCAAGATGTTTAAATCGTAAGTTTTCATGATAGGAAAGTTTTCGCAGCATATGAATAATTATATTAACATAATTTTAATATTAATACATTAAAATTATGTTAACATAATTCGTTATAAATGTTAAGGCATTTAGTTATATATCTTTATTAGCACATTTGAAATTTTGTACACTTGGAAATCCTTCTACTTTCCTATATCATTAAATTTGGAGGCTAATTCAACTAAGTCTTCATGACGGGAGAGTTTTCGCAGTTTATGAATCATCATGTTAACGTAATTTTAATATTCTTTCAAATAACTATCTGAAAATCGTCATCTATTGTCAAAAATTTAAGGAAAATTGCGTTTAGTTAAATATCTTTACTAGCACATTTGAAATTTCAGGGACTCTTATATTTGATAACTATCAATCAAAACTGTGTGAACAATAAGTTCAGATTACCTTAACAATGAAATCTATTTATCTTGGCTACTGTGCAGGAAGTTTTGTCCATTTTTTCCACTCATTAATTCTATTGTTAGACAGCAGTTAATATTAATTTTGCTTTTAAAATAAACCTCTTTTTGGCATCATTTTGGAAGTTCCGTATCTTTTTAGAACTTTCGTGGTTGTTTTAATAATTTTATATATTTTCTTAATCCATAAACTATCCAAATAACATATAAAATAGAACGCACTTACATCCATTTTGATTGCTTGTTTTCTCCTGGAATACCTGAAAAGAAAAATATACCAAATTAATAACATTACAAAAATTCTCCTTATTACATTTTTGATATTTTTATGGTTAAGTATATATATAATAACAATGATAAACATCAGATTGTTTAATTGTTAATTATAAAAGTGCAATTGCTATTTTTTTTTTATTCTTTATATAATATGACCAACTAATAAGTATCAAGAAACGATGCTATTTTAGCTAGTTTATTTTGAGATTTGAAAACAAGTTGATAAATTTCTTACAGAATATGATGATGAATCGGTATACCTAATAAGACCAGACCACTGTTTGACTTAAGACCTTATAAGTGGTCTTATTTAGCTTAAACAGAATATAATTCATATATTTGAAAAAAATTCTCCTAGAAATTAACAGGAATTGGTATTTTTAACAATTGATCCTGGTAAAAATATTTTCGGGAACGTCAATTTTTTCCCACCTAGTGTGATTTTGGGGTTTTTTTTGTTGTTGTTTCTATAGAGTAGTAGATTATTTTTTATGATATTAAAAATATGCCTGCTTTCAATAATGACGTAAAAAAACAGTAGTCACAAACTGGAAGCTACGATGTTTTATACATGGATAACACAAAATACCTTAAATGAATTGAAAATTTAACAATAAAGAAACAAAAAAAAAAACATTTTATTGATAATACATTTTGATTAGAAAAAAAGAAATTCTTAAACTGAGCCATCCATTAAGTTACCTTAACATTTAATTAAACAATTTAATCTTAACACTTAATTAATCAAAAGAATACTTTTTCACTAACACTTAATTTAATTAACCAAGTGAAAAATTAAATTAATTAAGTTAAAATAATGAGCAATAGCAAGACAATTAACTACTTAATTGTCTTGTTATTGTCCACTATGTTAGATTAAATATTTATTAGGTTTCTTTTTTCAATACAGAAGGATCTGAGAAATCTGATGCATAACTCATTAGGTTTCCGAACTTGTGGAATTTGATCAGGAACTTCAACAAGCAAAGTCTAATAGTAAATGCCTATATAAATGGCGGATCGAGCCGATAAATCCATTAAGCGGAAAGTCCTTCCATTGAGATCAGAAAGGAAAATACATGCCCCCCCCTCCCCCAAATGCCTTCCTTGGGGATCTTCCTTAGAAATTGTGGTGGAAATATGCAGATACAGTATAATTGGTCGATCGTGTGGCACCTTCGTGTGGCTGTTATAGTGATACGTAGGTTCAAGTACCCATCATTCAAAGCAACATCGAAACTTTCAATACACAAAGAAGATTAATTAAAAGTTATAAAGCTAAAAGTTCGGAAAGTTAAGTATCTGAATATTCTAAAACTTTTAATATGTATAAAAAAATTGCTGTCCGTGTTTCGTTAATAAAAAAAAAATGAACCAGATGAAACTTGTATCAAGACTAAAGTGATATTTAGTTCAATAATAATTAAGGACTGGAGATTGAGGAGTGACATTATTTTTTATCATTAAAAGAAGCTCAAAAGTTTCATGTGAATCATAACTATTCTTTTAAGAATTCTTTAAAAAGCAAACCAATTAGATTCGTTTCCATTTAAAAAAGTAATAATTTATGAATGAAAAATGTATTGAATACTGAAGCATTATTATATTAAGAACAGAACATAATGTAATAATATATTCCCATAAGAAAATTGCATAAAAATAGAAATTGTCTCTTATACTCCATCAAATACGTAGATTCGAAATTCGTGGCAGAACTGTACGAAAACAACAAATAACAATCCCTACGCAATTACGATACATTTCAAATAAATTCAAATACCATAGATCTATATTTCCTAGAAACCTTAGAATATTAGTTTCAACAAAAGATGCATAAAAACGCTTTTAGGACAGGACAACCAAGATATTCTTCCCAAAGTCGGCACCGATACATCTCCTTGTGGGGTCCTTCGGTGAGCCAGACATCAAAGAATGATCAGCCAATGACCCTTACCAATGTCCCTTATCAAGTGGATGGCCCTCTAGGGTCGAGACATAAACAGGACCTTTTGGGATCCAAAGATGTTCCCAGAGGTTCCTTTTGTGTTCGTTCAACCCTTCAATGGGGATTACCAGTGACTTCAAAATGACAAAATGCTCATTGACATCTAATGCAGTGGTGCTTACTCCTCGCATTGCAGAGAAAAGAAGTCCCCTTTTGTGGAATTAGGTTGGGTAGAACAGCATTGAAGGTAATTTGTATACAAGGTAGATCTCTGAGTGGATTGCTTGGAGCATGGGTTGTGGACTTTTTCTGAGATTGCTCAATGTTTCGGAAAATTGATAATTGGGAGAAAGGAGGGTTTAAGCAAATGCGCAAAGTTAAGCCACTTTTTCAGGTAGATCTGTTCCCTTTTCTTGTTGTGGTTAGTAAAGGAAAGAAGACATTTCTAATAGACTTGAACTATCTCGTGGAAAAAAAAAGTTGCTTTTGACCACAAAAAATTTTTTTTTAATTTAATCTTGTAGTTCTTATGGACTTCTTAAGTAAACAAGTTAAAACGATATTTACTAAGAAGTGGATAAACTATTTTTTATAAAAGATGAAATTTGTATGAGACCATAAATTTGAGAGGATTGAAAAATTTCTACTTTTCAAAATCGCTCAAGAAAATTTGAGATTGTCTTTGAGAAAATTATCCTTAAAAAAAAGATTTTTTCTTTAAGCTGTTTGATAACTGAAAATCGAATTATTCTGTGAAAGGTCATATGGTCTTCAAAAATTACAATGGTATGCCCGAACCTGCCTCTTAGTAGAGAGACTTTTGCACCAATATGTACGCGACATAAATATGAAACACAAAAATCGCCAATTTCCTAGCATACTCTGATGAAATAATTGGTGCACATTTATTGGACTTGGATTCTTTCTTTATTTGACTCTGATTCTTCAACTACTTTTGGCTGGTGCATATTTACGAGACTTTTGCACCAATACGTACGTGACATAAATATGAAACGCAAAAATCGCCAATTTCCTAACATACTCTGACGAGGTAATTGGTGCACATTTATTTGACTTGGATTTTTCCATTCAATCTGTCTTGAATTCTTTCTTTATTTGACTCTGATTCTTCAATTTCTTTAGATTGGTGCAAATTTATGAGACTTTTGTCTCAATACATAACAAGACATAAATACGAATCACAAAAATCACCTATTTCCAAACATATTCTGATGAAGTAATAGGTGCACATTTATTTGACGCCGATGGGAATTTTTTTAAAATGCGTGTATAAATTTCGATAGTGTTAAAGTGTTAACTGACGTGTTGTCAACAATAATTTTAAATTTGTAACATATAGAAAATGTAAATATATATTAACTGGGAAAAAAAGTAAATTAATTGCAAAAAAATTTCTATTATTTTCTTCAGAAAAAAAATTATATCTTTTATGGGGTTTCATTTATTTAATATCAGCGATTAAATTCATATTGTTAGGAAAGTGACATCTGTTTTGTGATATAATATAGTTGAAGAATTATTTACTACCTTATATATATATATTCATAATATTTTATTCCACTTATTGCTTGCATTATAATTTCATTTTTAATATATTTACAAGTAAAATACATACATCTTACAGAAAGTTTTAATTGAAACTTTATTATGCATGAAATGTATAACCACTGTGGTATATAATCAAGTTATATTTTTTAAAAAATACAATAAAGTGATATTAAAAAATAAACTTAAATATTAAATTAAAATAAACTTTTTTTAACTAGATATTAAAATAAACTTTTTTTATTTTCTCTCAGAGACAGTAGCGATCTAAAAATACAGCGACTTATTTCATTTTTTATAAACACTTAACTTACGCCTTACAGAAAAGTTTCGGTTAAAATTTTATTATGTCTGAAATATATAACCGCGCTGTGGTATATAATCAATTTATTTTAATATCCCTTTTTTTTAGAAAAAATATAGCTTGATTATATACAAAAATAAATATGAAATAAAAAAAACTAAAGATTTTATTTTAATATCCCTTTAATTTTTTTAAAAATAAAAACTTTTTTTTTTTAATTTTCTCTTAGAGACAGTAGCGATCTAAAAATACAGCGACTTCTTTCACTTTTAATAAGGACTTCAAAACTGCGATCCCAGATCTCAATTCATCGCGTTGCCACTACCATCTCCTAAATTAATGAATAAATAAATCATTCGTCTCGCAACCGCTAATCTAAGAACGTTCCCGCACTTAATTTCCTGAGAAGGCAGCGCCGTTCCAAATTAAGACACAAAAGATTCGATGTCTTTGCTAGCACAATCGTGATGCCAGCTAAAAAAAAAAAGCAAGAAAGAAAAAACGAGTAATGAAATCGTCTGCATCTCCAACAGACGATTTTATAGTGGCGTTAATTTGTAGGGTACCGACACACGAGAACAAGAAGTCAGTTCAGACGTGGGACGATTCTTTTCTTGAAAAGAACGTGACTTTGGGTTTTGTTGTTCCCAGCTTTTGTTTTGGTGGATATTTCTTTAAATGTATTCAAGAACAGATGGAGGGGTTTTATTTAAAAATAAGAATAAAAAAAATGGAAGTTTTGTCTGTTATGAAGAATAGGGTATTGTTGGTGCTCAGGGTTTCTAGGGAAGCTTCTCTTTTCTATTTCGAAATTTGAGGATTAAATTAACCATTTCTGAAACATTTTTTTTTTTTTAGGTTCTGAATTATCACAAATTATAACCTTGCTTTTAAAAGGATTCCTATATTTACAAATTCAATTATATGATAAATTATGCAAAATTAGTTGTAAAAAATTGCATGTTTGCAAAGTGTTTTATTCTCTCTCTTCTAGTCTTTATTTATGTTAAATTAACAATTTCTGAAAACGTTTTTAGGTTTTGAATTATCGTAAATATAACCTTTTAAACAGGTTTCTGTATGTATTACACATTCAATTATATGATAAATGATGCAAAATTAGTTGTTGTAAAAAATTGTCAGTTTATAAAATCTTTTATTTTTCTTTCTTCTAGTCTTTTATGTATTAGGTTTCAGAAAATTTCGTAATGTGTCCAATAACTTTTTAGTTATCTTGTATATTATTTTTTTTTTAAATTTAAATATACAAATATAGAAAAAATCTACAACTTCTTCTTCATTGGCTCAATAGTCCCATAGCGGGCCAAGGCCGTTTGTCTGCTGGACAATAATTTACAACTTCACACGATTGATATTTAAGTCCTCATAATTTTTCAAAGATAGGTGAGATTTCTAATGTCGCATTTTTTTATTGAAGTATGGATGTATTATGAGGGAATAATTGAACTAAATTATTCATCGAAATATAGAACATTAATTTTTAAGAGATTTAATTTATTACACTGATTTTCAAATAATTTAGAGAACTTTAAAAAAAAAAAATTGTAATTGTGAAATTTCTATTAATTAGAATCTAATGGAATTCATCAACAATATTAATCAAGCAATGGTTCACAAATTAGGAAAAAAAGACAAACGATAAGTTTATTTACCATTTTGAAAAAAAATAGAAATAGAAATATACCAAAAACATAACATCTGAGTTCAATGTGTATGAATTTCAATAGGAATTGTGGTAACATATTACATCTAAGCAGGCATAACAAAGATAGCACATGTTCAAAATCATGATTAGCAGCTGAGTTATTATTGCTAACAAAGTCAATGTTGTGGCAAGGCAGCAGTTCTAGCTAAAGCCCTTGAAGAAGCTCATACGCTCCATCTTTCTTTGGGAATTAAAATGCTTCCATGATTTTTATTCTCACAAATGGATTCGGTTCAAACATGATACTGAATCCAATTTTTGACAGAATCCGAATCAGTTTCCAATTTGAGAACCATGATTTTGAATATGGACCACCTTTGTCATGCCTGTTTAGGTGTTATCACAATTCCTATTGAAACTGATTACACATTGAGCTCGGATACTAGGTTTTTCGGTATATTTCTATTTTCTTTTTTTTTTTTTTTAAATAGAAAATAAACTGTTTTGTGCCCTAATTTGTGAAGCATTGCTTGCTTAATATTTTTGATGAATTCCATTAAATTCCAACTAGTAGAAATTCATGTTCTTAAAAATAAATGTTCTAGATTTCAGTGAATAATTTACTTATCATAATACAACTATACTTCAATAAAAAAAAAAAAAAAAAGTGCGATAATAGAAATCTCTCAGTTTTGAAAATTAGTGACCACTTAAATATCAGTCAGTGAAGTTTTAGATTTTATCTATATTTATTTTATCTTTTAATTTTTAAGATCTGCAAATTTGATTGTAATATTTTGTTCTCAGAAAATAAAAATCAATATTTACTATTTTTAGACGTTTTTATTTCATCCCGTATCAGTGCTTTTTATTGGTGGGTTTTTTCTCTCTTTCTTAAAAAGCTTGTTTTATTATCCGTTCAATAAGGTTTACATACATGTTTTGCATAGAAATATTACGCTTAGCTCTAATGTTTGAATAAAAATATTTTATCTGGCATTATAACGTAGCGATTAATGAACTTTAAAACATTTATTGCCTAGAATTTTAACTTTTCTGTTTTAAAAAGGAAAAATTTAGAAATTCCAAATAGAAAAAATGTCCACTTTTAATTAGAAAATGTTTTAACTGTCGTACAGTGATTTTAACACTAACCAAATATAGAAACTCGAAATGTCATGAGTTGGTTAGGAGATTGAAATCTTATATTTTTATTTCATCTTGTATTAAAGTTTTTATTTTTTGTTTTTGTACTTCTTTCAGAAAAGCTTATTTTGATATTCGTTCAATATAAACATGCATGCTAATGTATAGGCATATTAAGTTTATATCTAATGCTTCAATAAAAATATTTTATCAAGCATTATAAAGTAGCGATTCGGGGAATTTTCATTGCTAAAATTTGAAAACTTTTCTATTTAAAAAAATGAAAAAAAAAAAATTAGAAATTCCAAATAAAAAAAAAAATCATCCACTTATTGATTAGAAAATGTTTTAACATTCATATAGCGATTCAACTCTAATTACAAATAAAAGAAACTCGCGAGAAATGTCATGAGTAGGTTAGGAGACTGTAATCTTATATTTTTTATTTCATCCTATATTAAAGCTTTTATTGAGGTTTTTGTTTTTGTTCCTTTTACATAAAAGCTTGTTATTCGTTCAATAAAAGCTTACTTAAATGTTATATATAGCGATATTACGCTTAGCTCTATTGTTTGAATAAAAAAAATATTTTATCTAGCATTATAAAGTAGTGCTTCATGAACTTTTATTGCTAAAATTTGGCTTTTCTATTCAAAAAATGAAAAAATTAGAAATTCCAAATAAAAAAATTGTCCATTTCTTAATTAGAAAATGTTTTAACAGTCATATAGTGATTTAATACTAATAGCTAATATAAGAAACTCGCAAAATGTCATGGTTTGTCGCTCTATGATCATTCTGTGCAAACTTGGGCTAATTAGACCACGACCACAGTTAAAAAGTGGATTCGAACGCTAACAAACACCAATGCTACCCGCCAGGATTCGATCTTATATTTTTTTATTTCATCCTGTATTAAATCTTTTAAATGATGCTTTTGTTTCTCTTTCACAAAAGCTTACTTTTTGATATTCGTCAATATAAATTTACATGCATGCTATGTATATATATATATTAAGTTTATATCTAATGTTTCAATAAAAATATTTTATCTAGCATCATAAAGTAATGATTAATGAACTTTTATTGCTAAAATTTGGCTTTTCTATTTTTAAAAATTGAAAAAAATTAAATTTCAAATAAAAAAAAATTATCCACTTTCTATTTAGAAAATATTTTAACTTTCATACAGTGATTGAACAATAATAGTAGATAGATATAGAAACTCGCGAAATGTTATGAGTAGGTTAGGCGATCGAATTCCTCATTACAAAAACGCATTACATTTTCTGTTAGCAAATGCCAAGACTATTTGCGAGGCATATTTGAACTACTAAGATATCTGATAACAATTTTTATTTTTATCTCTATATATGAAAGCCGAACTTGAAAGGGTGCGTTACATCAACCCTAAAAACCTCGACAGCTGTTTTTAGATGTAGCCGACAGCACCCTTCTGAAAAGAAAAAAAATTATGGATAAGAGAATCATAATGGACGTGACCATCATACATTCAATTGTTGCCTACCAAAAAAAAAAAAAAAAAAAAGGGAAAAAAAAAAAATGGCATAATCTGTCTTCTGTATTAGAAAGGAGAATTTCCATATCCTAACGATACCTGACATCTTCGGCCATGCGTGTGTTGCAAAATCTTCTATGGAAGAGATAGCTTTTTTTTATTATTATCTGCAATGAGCCCTAACCTCCTACTATCAAACAAAGGCATATTCTTTAGGGGGTCGGTTTCGGAATTAAACTGCAAGAAAGCTGGGCTACCGCACCATATTTCTCTTGCATGCATTCATATTCCATTGTGGACAACTTTGGGAAGACATCAAAGATGAACCGTAACAAAGGGAATCTCTGATATGTCATACAAGTGTCTATGGCAGCAGATATGTTTACTACCGTATTCGATGAATAGGATGTTACCAGACTTTACGAAGAGGGGGCAGGGGGTGCGGGTAAAATGATGGAAAGGGGATGGGGGTATGAGGCTGTGGGAAGGGAATTCTTCGTCCCCATTGTCTGCTGAAGCGGTGGAAGCAAAGTAATATGCTGGACTATGGATGACAGACGAGCTTTTGGTGAATAGAAATTGCAGCGGCTCATTCCGGGCGAAGGGTTTAGAAGACCATGTATGTGCATGTGTGTGTGTGTACAGGGTGACGTTTCACTCAGTCATATCTGCGTGCTGTGTCAACATGGGAATGGTTAGTAGCACTGGCCACGGTTTCTCTATTGGGTTTTTGGTTGGGGAGACCGAGAATTCTTAGATTGTGCAAGGACTGGAGGGTGGGGATTGGGGGAAGGTAAATGTTGTTCTGCCGGACGGTAGTTCTGATATTAATCTCGGACTAGAGGATGGACAGCGTAAGGTTGTTTTCCTTCTGCGATTTCTATTTCCGATTTATCTGTTTCGGCCCATTCATTCGGTCTCCGTGTTTTCCTCTGGAGATGGGAAATAATGAAAGGTGGACAATAAGGCGGATTTCAGTACTTTTCAATAAACTGGATTGAAAGTATCTTCGTAGATGAAATAATATTATTCTAGACAATAATATTTTGATGCGTTAGAATTATTTTAATATAATTTATTAATATTATTTTTTTAACAATTGGTTTTTGACAAAATATGTAGGTTAAATGTATATATAAATGTAGGTTTTCATAGGTAAAATAGTTGGATTGACAAAAAAAAAAAACTTTTTCTTTTTTTTTTTGCTATATATTATTTTTCTAAAGAGTAATCAATATAAAAATCAATTCAGAAAATTGATTCATGATATTTATTATTATCATTTCGTCATATATAAAAAAAATAAGAAATAAGCATAATATATGTAATAAAAGTTATATTTATACTCTATTTTTTTTTATACATAGGTTTCATAGGTTTTAAGATAAACTATGTTTTAAGGATTCAAAGAAAAATGCAAAACAAATATTTGCGAAAAATTATATTTTTAAATAATCATATTATATAATTTACAAAATAGCATAAAGTTAATACTAATATTTATTAAAAATAACAATATAGAATTAAAGACCAATAATTTTATCTTCTAAAATTTTAACACACATTGAAGACAATATGCAGTGAAAAGTATATAGTCTAAATTCCTGCGTTTTTATTGTAAATATTCAATGAAAATTAAAAAATAATAATAATAATAAAAAGAAAAGAAAATATTAAAAGAAACATATTAAAAAAGAAAAATTTAAAAAAAATATTGGTACTTATGGCTAATATGCATAAGTACCAATCTTTTTTTTTTAATTTTCCTTTTAATATTTTCTTTTCTTTTTTTTTTATTATTTTTTAATTTTTATTAAAAAAAATACTGGTAAATTATGGGTTATATTAACCACTTTTTAAAAAATATTTACAAAAGTGATTAATATAATCCATAATTGGTTGAATTTGCATTGAATTGGCCATTTCTGCAAATGGCGTGAATATCTGTCATCCGTCTTCACAGTGTTAACATTTAAAAATTAGGAATTTTCAAAATAAAATTTCTCCAATAGAGAGCTATTTATAAAAAAAGTAACTATAGTGATTTTTTTTACAATTTTATTAAAGGCATTTAAAAAATTTTTTTAAAATAAATTATTAAAATTTAATTTTAGAAGCTTTAAAGGAAATTAAATAAATTATTTAAAAACCCTTTTTTTAAAACTTATGTTACAAAAATATTTCAGAAATAATATGTATATAATTATAATATTTTCAGATTGAAAAATCGGCCTATATATATATAATAATAATAATAATAATAAAATATATATTTATATATATATATATCTTGCGAATAACAATAAAATAAATGAGATAATGTATGTTTTTTTTTTTATGGATTCATTATTATTTATAGGGACATAAACACAATCAAGCGATAACATGTGGTTTGAAGAGAATTTCCTAAATAGGTGTCATTATTTATGTGTGTTTGTATCATAAAAAAACAGAACTTTGCTTTAAATACTGGTATTTTGAGTTGTTAGGAGACATTAGGGTGTTATTATTATGGATCATTAATCATGCTAAGCTTTCCTAATGGTGGGGTAGGGGGATTTTATTTACTTTTCGACTGGCCTAGGGGGTGGTTGGCAACCAATTTCGAATGTGATCTAGCAATTTTGTCTGACGCTGCTGGTAGTTTTCAAGATTCCTTAATTTAATATGTTGGGACATAATAAATACTTAATTTATTTTTGAAAAAAATTTGTTTTCAAATTATTTTTATCAAAAAGAATATTTGTTTTTTTTTTTTTAATGTTTTTATTAATGTTTAGTTTAATAGTTTGTATTCACCCATTATAGGTTAATTTATTTGCACTGTAATAATTAATTTACTATAATAAAATTAAATTTGTATCCGATGTGTTTTAAAATATTTAAATACCAAGAAATAAATAATGTTATTCCATTCAGCAATGTAAAATAAAAATTATCAGAAAAAAAGGTGAGTCTAGGATATTCAAAGTAAATATTTTTAATGTTATTCGCATTCACAATAGTTGTACGCATAAAATATAACCATAAATCGGTTTTTAATTTTTTAGCTGTCTAATCTTTGTTTATTTTTAAATTATATTAAAGAATGATAAATAATGCGAAAATAAATGCAAAAAAAAAAAAAAAAAAGAATAATATAAAATTCAACAACAAAAACAACATATAAGAATAATATAAATGCAACAAAATAAATTATTAGATATCTTATAAAATCTTTATTTATTTTTAAATTATATTAAAGAATGATAAATAATATAAAAATAAATGCAAAAAAAAAGAATAACATATAAAATGCGACAAATACAAACAACATAAAAAATAATATAAATGCAACAAAATAAATGCAAAGAAAAAGAAGAATATAAAAAATACAACAAATAAAAACGACATAACATGAATAATATAAATACAGCAAAATAAATTATTTTATTAGATATCTAATATTTGTTTATTTTTAAATTATATTAAAGAATGATAAATAATGTAAAAATAGATGCAAAGAAAAAAATAATATTAAATATAACAAAATAAAGAATGCAACAATGAAAATATATTTGCGATAAAAATTTGTGAATATCTTAACGTCACATTGGTTCATATAAGTTATTAATAAATTTGATTTATATTTTAATGTTAAACAACATAAAACATTTTTAAACAATGAATTATATTTAATTTATACAATTTATTTCGGATACAATTTAGTTCAATTTTAGTTAACATTTGACCTATTGCAAATTTAATAAAAGAACAATAAATTCAAATCTGATTATATATCCAGATTTCAAAATATACTCTTTAAAAAAGTGAATTCATTGCTTCGTATTCTTATCATTTTTAAGTAAATTTCAGTTTTAAAAGAAAAGTTGATACTATCATGGTTTCTCATGAAGAAAAGAAGCAATAAGTATTGTGATCACACACTTGACCACAAGTATTGCGAGATCTGTAGACCATAAAGATAATAAAGTTTGGTTCGTTGAATGTCGATGAGCATTACGCTTAACATTTTACTATCACTATGTTTCAATACAATTTCCTTTAAAATTATTTCGCTAACTGAGCACAGAAATTGTGATGACCCCTTACACCATAGCTGTTATCATATTTTCGAGATAAATTACTGTCAAATGAATGGCGTTTTCATGATTGATGTTCTATGAAAATAGCTTGAAGGACATACATAGGAAAGATTATAAATATTGATTAAATCCCAGCCAAAATAAAAAATTTTTTTGTCACTAATTCTATTTAAAATGCTTGTACTTCAACATGTTAGACAAAATAAGCTCATGATTAAAATAATGTAATTTATTAAGTGGACAATTTAAATATTATTTGTAAATGATAAATATTCAAAGAAGTTAATAAAAGTTTTTTTTACAATCATTTGGATTAAAATAAAGCATATTATATAATAAAAATAATAAAAAAAATTATAAATATTGAATTAAAAATGTTACATTTATAAAAAAAGTATTTTGATATAAATAATTAATTTCTACTAAAATAAATAGATAACTGATATTTATCTATTTATTTTAGTAGGGATTTCATTTAATTTGTTCATTTTCAAATCTGTTTATTCAATTTGAAAGTATACACTTTCAAAATAAAGTGCCTTTTCTGTAGATGAAAACTTTTTGATAGAATTTCTAAGAGAAATAGAATGTTTTAATATAGTATATTGAAAACTATTATCAAAAATTTACTATACATATATCAATTTATAAAGAATTTGTTGAATAACTTAAAGAATATTATTTGTTCCTTTTTGAAACCTATTTATTCATTTTAAAAGCATACACTTTCAAAATAAAGTGTATTTTCAGTAGATGAAAACTTTTGTATTGCATTTTTAAGAGAAATAGAATTTTTTAATATAATCTATTGAAAACTAATATCAAAAATTTATTATACATACATCAATTTATAAAGAAAATAACTTAAAGAATATTATTTGTTCCTTTTTGAAACCTATTTATTCATTTTTAAAAGCATACACTTTCAAAAAAAGTGTATTTTCAGTAACTTAAAGAAAATTGATTTTTGAGAAAAATAGATAATATTCTTTAATATTAAACAAAAAAGGTGTAATAATCTTTAATAATTTAAAATAAAAATAAGAATTTATAAATTAGTGGAGTTAAAATATTCAAATCTAGTAATAATTTTTTCAAAGATTGTTAAATAACTCTGCCTAATTCACTCAAATTTATTTCGTTTTCATTTTATATTATTCTTGAACGCAGTTTTATTTTTAATTTTGGTACTTTTATCAATTCTTTAATTTAAATGATTTAATTTTTTTATTTTTATGTATAATATTTTTATTGATATTTCCAATTTTTAAACCAAATCAGTAGTATAAATTATTAAAAAAAATTGTTTCCTTGTTTAAATTAATTACATTTAATTTGTTCATTTTGAAATCTATTTATACAATTTTAAAGTATACCCTTTCGAAATAAGATGCTTTTTCAGTAGACGAAAACTTTTTGATAGAATTTCTACTAAGAGAAATAGATTTTTAATATAATCGGTTGGAAACTAATATCAAAAATGTATTATATCAAACAAAAAGTTGTTAAATAAACTTTAATATTATTTTTAGAGGTGGATTATTTAATGATGTAATAATCTTTAATAATTCAATATAAAAATAAGAATTTATAAATTTGTGCAATTTAAATATTCAAATCTAATAATTTACTCGACGTTTGTTAAATAATAATTTCATTTCGTTTGCTATTTATATTATTGTTAAACAATTTTAAAGATTGATTTTTATTTTTTAAATATCACGTCCTTTCTTTTTAGTTAATATTTCCAATCTTTTAAATTAAGTCAGCAGTATAAATTATTAAATTTAACTTAGTTACTTAAATTAAAATTTAATTTTTCTTTTGAAATCATTTTACAATTTAAAAGTATACACTTTTAAGATTAAATTTACAATTTATTTTTTTATTTTTAATACATTTATCAATTTTTAATTTAAATAATATTTATATTTATTTTTAAAATATAATGTCATTTTTCTTTCATATTTGCCATTTCTTAAACCATATCAGTAGTAAAAATTATTAAATTATGAGAAATTACTAATGATGTTTACAAAATCTAAAAACTCAGCAACTCAAAAATAAAGCATTAGCCTTTTTCATCATATTCATTTATGCCTTATAATCTGAAACTCGAAATAAAAGGCAGTTTGAAAATCCAATCAGATAAAAGTTCCAAATCATAAAACTAATCATTTGTGTGCAATGAAAAATGTCACTAAATCCCAACAAAGACCACTTGAAGCCCATGACAACCTGCAAGAGTATTTACACAAAACTTTCAGCAAATGCACCGTTCTCTGATGCAACAAAAGCCACAGAACTTTTTAACGAAAGAGAGAACAGAACCAGAACCAGAATCCTTCTATCTGTGCCTCTCCAAGAACAAATGCTGCTCGAAGCATCTTCAAACAAACCACAGTCCATCCCTCGAGATTTAATACAAAAGACAGAAATTTCCCAAGCACCTTTTCGAACACAATCCATTCCATAAAGAATTATATGTCTCTCTCTCTCTTTCTCTCCCCCAAAACTTTCTTCTGTGGATGCTATAACCACATCCGATTCCAGAAGAGGCTTCCACCAATACCTTTACCTCCATCCTATCGATCCAGATGAGGATGCTGTGAGGATGGAGATGGGATGGAGAGGATGCGGAGGAAGAGGGAGGAATGCTTGAAGTGTTTACGGGGTGATTTAATTAGGGGGATCCAAGTCTGCCAACTTGCATTGGTACTGGGGTAAGCACCAACCCTTCAGTCTCTCCCTTTGTTTCGAACCTCCCCCACCCCCCTTAGTGGGATACTAAGGGGGTGCAGAGAGATTTCAGAGGATTAGGGGGCGATTACGCGAGACACTGGAGAGGGGTGGTTTTGGGGGTGGAGAAACCTATTGCAAGATCTCTAGGGCGCTGAAATGTTTAGGGGCCAACTATCTCTGGATCTGCCTTTCGGCACTGATAGACTCATCTATTTATATTTAATCATGTAAATATATTTGGGGCTCTGAAGCATTAGGGAATGTCAGATTGCTATTAATTGGGAGGAATTTAGATCTATGTGTGATATATTGTTATGGGGGCGAGCTGGAATCGGTTTGTTTTGGAATAATTATAATATTCACAAGGTATTTAAAGATTTTGTAGCTTTACAGAAGCTAGTATCTGCTTTTCGAAATTTTATGCAGCAGATATTGAGTATTAATATTCAAAAACTCTGAAGAAATCTCGGCTAGTAATATTTTTGTTATGCTTTTGAACACTGCTAATGTATTAAAAATATAATATTTATGGTATTTGTACTATAAATATTGTACTTTTATATAATATTATACTTTTTGTCACATATTATACTTTTTGTCACATATTATACTTTTCTTATTTATAGTATTTATACTATGAATATTATGTAGTATATATAGTATATTTTGTATGGTACTTAAGAATGCAATATAATGTAATTAAATTTTTAGAGTTTTATTTACTGTCTCTCTTAATTTGTATATATATATATATATATATATATGGCTATATATTTCTTAATTAATTATTTAGTCTTTTACTTTTGACAATTCTAAATTTTCAGTAATTTATTTACAGATGGAATTTAATTTTTTTTAATTTTAAAAATTTTAAATTATTTTATTTTATTTATTTTTTTACGAAGGATTAAGGTGAAATTCTGTACAGTTTTAAAAAGCTGATTTATCAAATTGTTATAAAATTATATTGATTTTTAGAAAAATCTTATTTACAATATAATAAACATTCATTTTTAAGTAAAATTGCTCAATATTTTGTTTTCTTTTCCCTTTCCCTTTATTTTTATGACAGTATTTTTTAATTATTTAAACCTACTACAGCTATCAGTAGTTCTAAAAGTGGATTTAATTTTATTAAAATGTTAATAAATCATTACACAGAATTGAAATCTGCAAGACTAAAACATTCTATACTTATTCTCGATTTTTCAAAACTTGAATATACGAGAATAATCAGGGCCATATTGCTTTATATATATATATATATATATATATATATATATATATATATATATAAATATATCGGATGATTTGAATTGTTGGTAGATTTATAGCAATACAAAGGCACTTAAACATGTCACGGTACTGCTGAATAAAAGCCTTTTCACCAGACATTGCAATTTAATTTAAATTTTAAGGATTTATTTTAATAAGGATCCAAAGGCAGGAAAACAAAAGGTATACCGATGGTTTAGTTTAACATGCCATTTCTATACCTGATTGACGTAACGTATATCTAATTAACATATGATAAAGCAAGTTTACAGAAATAAGCATCAGAACAATCAAATCTTTTAGGTAACAAGTTTAAATTAAGATAATATATGCCTTGTGTTCGTGAATATTGACTCGATCATTTCATCATATTAAGTAAATGCTAAAAATTGCACAAAGTAATTTAACGTAATCTTTCAGATAATTTCGAATTCTAACTAAATTAAATTAAATTACGTCAAAGTGCTTACTGAGGAAATAGGAAATATTAACTCACTTCCACGTGTAATTATAGACTATACTTAAATTACCAAATCACAAAACTAACTAAATTAAACATCAAAGCATTTATTGAACACAAATGCGGAAACATGAAAAATTATTTCAGCATCCACATATAGTTATAGAATATACTTAGACTATGTACTTATTGAAACTCTGATAAAAAAAACTTGAAACATCAACTCAGTATCCCATATGCTTAGAATATCAAATCACAAAACTAACTATATTAAATTAAATTACATTAAAGCACTTATTGAAGAAAATGCAGACACAAGAAAGATTAACTCAGCATCCACATATAGTTATAGACTAAGTTTTGTGATTTGATAATCTAAGCAGACTAAACTAAATTACATCAAAGCACTTATTGAACATTGATGCAGAAACATGAAACATCAACTCAGCATCCACATATAGTTAATTTAAGTATAGTCTATAACTATATGTGGATGCTGAGTTGATGTGTTTCAAGTTTTTGCATTAATGTTCAATAAGTGCTTTGATGTAATTCAATTTAATTTAGTTAGTTTTGTGATTTGGTAATTTAAGCGTCTACAACTATATGTGGATGCTATCAAATTGCTTACCAAGTCCTAAAATTTCATCTTAATCACTTGACAATTCCAAAATTGTGGAATTGGCTGTTGTCGATACGATATTTAAAAGTTTTCATCTTCATCGTTTTATCAATGTTGCAATTTTTTTGCACCACCCTCACAAAGTCCAAAATTCTTGCTCGCCTCCTAAGTGATTCGATAAGACATTCGCATACATTTATATTCACATATCTCGAAAGAAAAAAAAAAAAGAAGGGCAGAGAGAGAAAAGAAGGCAAAAAGGGGTTGGAAAGCGAAGAGAAAAAAAAAAAAAAAAAAGAAGAAGAAGAAGAGAAGGTTCGCAAGTGCAAGAATAAGGTGAAGAAAGAGCCGAGAGAATCCAATTTAAGCTTCTTTACGTGTTTTCAGCTCGCTGAAGGAAGAAGAAAAAAAAAATAAGAAGAGAGATGCGTGTTCAAGTTCTTGTTTGAAGACAGACCAGGAAAGCCTGGTTGTTAGGACACTACTGGGCTATGTACAGGACCAGTGGAGGTACTAGTGTATTGTGCGTTACTGGGTTTGGAGTTCTGGAGCCATCCCAATTTGTTTGGTTGGATGAAATAAGATATTTTCGTGTGGTTTGGAATGCAGTTTTATAGACTTTGAACATTCGGAAAGTTTGCATGTTTGCGTTTTTGCAAGATTTTTGGGGAATGTTAGGTTTTTTTTTTTTTTTTTGGTTTTTCATTATTTTGGATTGGTATGACTCGGAATAATAAAACCAAACATGGGTGATGTGATCTTGATAGCTATGTAGATGTATTAAAATTTTTATATTAAAATAAAGAAAGTTTTGTAATTTGAATTATAAATGGTTATACTGAATATCACAAATATTAGGAAAAATATGTAATATTTGTAAGAAACCGTTTTCTGTAACCGGCAACATTAACATATTTAGTGATATGAACAAGGCATTTACTTGATGTTTATTATATAATTTTGCAGAGTTGAATATGGGACCTAAGGGTCTAGTTACTAACTCTCTGGCGATCAGGGCCACAGGTTTCTAGTTCGAGTATGGGAGGTGCCATGGATATTTGTAATGGTTCGAATCCATTTTAAACCGTAGGTCCCGATCTAACATGACTGTAGAGCATTCAGCGTAGGTCTGGCAGCTCTATCCCTTCAAAATATAACATCTCCGGTCTCGAAATCTGGCAGTAGGCAGACGGTCCTGGCCACCATGAGGCTGTTACGCCAATAAAGGAGAAGATTTTAATATAATAAAATGTATTTGTTTGTTGCTTAAGAATTAAGATTTTCTAAGAATATCAGTATTTTTCTTTATGATAAAAATTATAAAAGGAAAATTTTGTACAAATTTTTGTATTTTAATGAAGAGAAAATTATTATTTGTAACAAAACGAAAACGATTACAAAAAATTAAAAATTAAATAAATAATTGATATTTTTTAATTCAACCACACATCCAGAAATTATTTTAAAAATGGATTTAAAATTCAATATTAAAGAAAATATGTTTAAAATTTAATATTTTTAAATAACTACTTTACTTATGGATTGGACTGGGAAATTCGGCATTAAAAAATACGTTTGTACTAACGTATCATTCGATTTCTATTTAAAATTCAAACTTTTCTGCAAAGTGATGCCTGTAATTATTCAGTTACATTTTAAAATATAATTTTAAATCCTAATATGCTATTCAAAATTTCGAATTTAAATAACAAATTTCAGATAAGGTTAATGTTATATGTTAGATTGGGAGATTTATGATTTGTAGTTTGATAGTGCTATACATAGCATGCAACGTCAGTGTGATGTTATATAATTCAAATTCTAAATAAGTTTAAAACAGCTCTCTCGATTTGCAACTTTTGGAGAATGTGGAATCCGGAAGTTTCAGTTCGAAAATTCAATATTCTGTAAAACAGGTCAATTCAATCTCTTTTGTCTTATGTTATATAAAATCTTTAATTGCAGATGATATAAAATGGCAAGTTGTGTTTAATAAACTTAAATCAAAACAATATTTTTTTCTTAGCATTAAAATTCATTCTTGTATGATTAAATGAGCAAATTAACTCTAAATATGATATAATCATATAATATGATATAATCACATAATATGATATAATCATATTTACTATATATATAGTAAAAAAATATTTAATATACAAATTGATTATATTATTTTTATTTTGACGGTCCTTTCTTCTTTTTTGTAATAATTTATTATTAGTTAAATATTTTCTTGCATTTTGTGCATTTTATTTCTTTTTTTGTAAATATTTTAAGTATATCGTGCATTATGCTTTTAATTAATGTACGTTTGATGTTTATAAATTTGATGCTTTCTAGACAAAACTTTTAGATAAGTTAACTTAAAATTTTTGTCTGGTTTTTAAAAATTCAAAATATTGTTTGGTTATTTATAATATATGTTTAAGGTGAAAAGCTGAAATATAAAATTAAACTTTGATAATACTGAAGTTTTTTCTTTTTAGTAGGTAATTATATATATGTTAGTTAAATTTATTTATATAATTAACTTATAAACCTTTAAAAAAAAGAGTTGAATGGTAAGCATTTGTTCCTTTTTAAAAGTTATATTGCATAAAAAAAATTTCGTTTCTCAAAGTGAAAAACTGTTTTCAAAAATTCTTAATGCTCAATTCGAAGCCCAGTGATAGCGGATGGTTCTGGTTCAAATTTTTGTACATCAAATCATGTATAATTTGTTAAAAAATGGTTTATTATTTATTATTATTTTGGAGTCTGATAGTTAGCGTTCTGGCTCGGGTACCACAGGTTTCGATTTTGAGTGGCATGAATCTGATTTTTTTCGTTCTACAGCCATTTTTTGTAAACACTTTGGGCTAATTCAACCGAGACCTACAGTTTAATTTGAATTCGAACCACTAGCAAATAGCCAGGTCAACGTCGGGATTCGAACCTGAAGCTTGTGGTACCAAAGATCAGAATGCTAGCTAATTGGTCATCAGGCTGCTTTGGTGGCGTCCGTTGATCGTTGCTTCAAAAAAATTTTGATAATTTTAACAACATGTGTCTTGCATGGTAATTTAAATTTTTATTTTCTCTAAAAACCGCTTTGAAGGTTTTTTCTAAGAGGGTTTTGCAATGTCCATTCATCATCTCACATCAGTGGGTTGTTCACGGTATGCATAAGTGGAATATGCATACCCATGATATACATAAATAATATAAAGTAATAAGTGATTCACGGTATGTATCAAGTACATGAATGATCCAAATGATGTAATTGATTCCCGGTATGCATAAATCATATATACCCACACTTTTGAAAAACCCATCGGTGTTTTGCAAACAATAAAATAAAAAAAAAAAAATCATTTTAGCAGAAAAAATAAATACCTAAAACTATTTAAATTTAGTTTTCTTTCTTTATTAAACCATTTATTTCCCTACCATTTCCACATTCACAGATTCACATATATCAGGCACAAACACATTTTCCAATATCGATTTTTCTCCCACTTACACCAGTAGCGTCAAAAACATCGGTGAGAGAACTTGGAGGTGGGGGAAGGTGTGGCGAGGAGGGATGGAGGGATGACTGTGGGTGCTTCCTTGTGGCAAACCAATAGCCAATCAGAAGGCTGTGTTTCATCTTCATCCTCTCCATCCGTTCTCTTCTCCCTTAATCAGCACAGAAGAGCTCATGCATAATGAATTCGCGAAGGCGCCTCCGAGGTTTTTCACATTTCGCCCCCTGTTATTATTACTGCAGCAGTGTTCACCTTGCAAAATGTCTTTCCACCCCACATTTTTTTCCCACCCTATTTAGGGCCTTTTTTTTTTCTATACGGAGGTTGGAAATGAAAGCAGAACGAATATGTGATATATCCGCACTTTTAAATAGATTCTCTCTCTCTCTCTTATTTTTTATGATGATGCTGTAAAATTCGTATGTTTGTCGGGTTTTATTTATTTCACTATATAAACGAGCTATCGGATTTCTTAGTTTTTAGTTTATTATTATTATTTTTTTTAAATGTATTTTGGGATTTTTGTGAGCAAATAAATTTGATCTGCAAGAATTTAATCATTTTTTTTTTTTTTTTGTCCTCAACCCATCTTTTAATAGTGTAGAGCAGATTTATTGAAATAATTTGTAGGATGTTGATAACGGTGCAAAAGTCAATTATGGTGTGCTTTTTTTGTTGTGATTGTGATGTTTATTAAAGATTCTGTGGTGGTTCTCGTGAGTTTATGGATTTATTTTTCATTTATAGATTAAGTAGTCTAAATTTCGCTGCTGTTTGAGTCAGTTTTGAATTTAGATTTAAAATCTAAATTGGGATAAAAAATAGCGACAAAGGATATTTTCTAGAAAAATAAAAATAACTTTGTAGATTAAAAATTTTTTTTTTTTAAACTTTCAACAATCGAAAGTTTTTTATTTTTTGATTAGATTTGTTTTCTGAATACATTTAAAGTAATGCCATTTTATCCTCTCTCCATTGTCAAATACCATGGAGAGAGGATAAAAAAATTAAAACTGTTCAAAATATAAAACAGCTATAGAAAAAGTATAAATAAAAGGCAAGATAGACTTTATTTGATTATATGTAATTACTTAGGAACTTTGTGAAAATATATTTTTGCTACAAACAATAAAAGTTTCATAACTTATAAATAGTTATACTTCTCTATGAGAGTTTTATGAACAGAATATGAATAAATTTTTGCTTAAATTTATTTTTATTCAATTTTCTAATTATTATTTAACAGTTTTCTATTCAGTTTCATAAATGATTTTTATATTTTTATTCAATTCTATAATTAATTTGTTATATTTTTTATTCAATTTTATAATTACTTTTTTTTTTATATTTTTTTCAATTTTATAATTAATATTTATATTTTTTATTCAATTTTATAATTGATTTTTATATATTTTTTTTAATTTTATAATTAATTTTTTATATTTTTTTATTATATTTATGTACACGGCTTAAATTTTAGTTCATGAAATAAATATTAAACAGCGAAACATATAATATTTCTCGGAGAAATGTATTGTTGAAAATAATCATTTATTTTATTATTGATGAGACATGAATTATTGGTTTAATCCAAATTCTTTTTTAAAGATATTTTTTCCGACAGAAATTTTATATAGCGAATTCTTGGAAGGCTGGATTAGTAAATAATATTGTAGGATCAAGTTTATATAAAAAATAGAAAAATTTGTATGACAATGCAATTTCGTTAAAATGAAAACTTTTGAAACGTTAAAATATTTATTTCATCAAATACCAAAAACTAATAATATTAATGCTTGTTTGGTAAAACATAAAACCCTGAATAATTCATTATCAATAATGCGATTATTTAATAATTAATTTTTACATACAGTTTAATTGATATCCTGCAAAATACTTTGAATTAGCAACAAAAATAGTGAAATTTGCATTCGTATAAAATAATGAAGCATTTATTATATAGACATTAATGAAAATAAATATAAAAAATATACTAAAAATTAAAATAAAAACAAACAGTTTTTACGAAAATATTATAAATCACATGTAATACTTTCGTGAAAAAAAAGTAAAAAAAAAAAAAAAAGATGTAAACTTTCTATATTATTTTAAAATATCTTTAAATCCTTTGTAAACGTTTGATGGAAACATTTTTAAAATAGTATCAGGACAATTTAAATATTTTTCATAGATTAAAATTTACCATATTTATGTAGGGTTAAATAATTTGAAATAAGTTACATTTTTATTTAAATAAAAAAGGAGACTATATAAGGAATTTCAAAAATAAATAAATAAATAATAATAAATAAATAAAATTCTTTGCATTCCTTGCGAATTGTTATTTGCCAACATTTGAACCCGATGTATCAAAATCTGAATGTTATTTGTTGATTATGTATTTACTTTTCGTAATTTTCCAAAATGAGTTAAAGGAAAAATAGTCTTAGTGATAATTTAGCAATGTATCACATGGTAATTTCAAAATCTTGGGGATGAATCAGAGGATTATAGCTCTGATTGCAAACCGAATATTTAAATTCCTATAATAAAAAATAATTATAATAAATAACAGCATAAAAACTTATTCGTCATAATACTAACAATGCATGTTTTCGAATTTAGAAAACAAAAATTGTTCTAAAAAAAGCTGATCTTCAAGGGTTTGATAAATTTTATTTCATTGTTTTAAAAAAGAATAATCATAATATTTCTTTTGATTAATTTCCTATAATAAGTCTGTAAGTTTTAAATTTATTTTTAAACATATGCTAAAATTATGCAAGAAAAATTTTGAAGAAAAAAAAAGTAAATAAAACAGTACTCATTGAAAACCAGATGTTAAGCGCAGCTTACATGAGCTTAAATTTCCATAAATATCTGATAATACCAAAGAAACATAACGCTCTAAATTGAAGCTTTAAAATATTACTCTGCTGGCATATAGAATTTTTTTTTCCGTTTTTAACTGACATTTTTTATGAAACATTTTTGCATTTTAACATATTCGAACATTTTTATTTTCGTTTCAATTCATAACTTTTTTACTGAATAAGAAATTTTAATTTTATTGTTTGAAAAAAAAAAGAATATTCTAATATTTCATGGATTGATTTAATACAGTATATTTTTAAGTCAGTTCTTTAATAATATGCTAAAAAATATGTTATTCAAATGTTTGAGGAAAGGTAAAAAACTGAATTTTGCGCTGAATTTCCAGCAGTTGATTGAAGCTTGCACATGCCTAGGTTTCAAAGAAAAGATCTGAAAATACCTCGAAACATAACACACCAAATTGAAGCTTCAAAATATTATAGTATTTTGTAATATTATATATATATATATATATATATTGTATTTTGTATTATTATAGTAATATTATAGCTGACATAAAGAATTTTGTTTTTCGCTTTTAACTGACTTGAAACCTGGGCTTGTGCAGGCTTCAATCCACAGATGGAGTGCTTGGAATACGATCAGTTTTTTAAACTTTATTCAAACATTTCAATAACATATTTTTTTATAGGAATATATTTGCTTTTGACATATTCGAACACTTTATTTTAGTTTCAATTCGTCTCTTTTCTCTGAATAAAGAATTTTTATTATAGTATTTAAAAAAGAATATTCTAATATTTCATGGATTGAATTACCACAGTAAATTTTTAAATGAATTCTTCAAAAAATTTTGGCCAAATATTTGAGGAATGGGAAAAACTTATTGCAACGTTAAATACCCAGATGCTGATTAAAGCTTGCACAAACCTAGGGATATGATTTCAAAAGAAAAAAATTGAAGCTTCAGAATATTACTCTACTAGCATACATAATTTTTTTCATTTTATTGTTTAAAAAATAATATCCTAATATTTCATGGATTGTTTTACTACAGTAAATTTTTAATAATATGCTAAAAAAATATGTTTGTCAAATGTTTGAAGAAAGGTAAAAAAAAAAAAATCTGATTTGTACATTGAGTATTTCAGCTGTTGATTGAAGCTTACACAAGCCTAGGTTTCAAGAAAAGATCTGACGATACCACGAAACATAACGCTCAAAATTGAAGCTTCAAAATATTACTCTACTATCATACAGAATTTTTATTTATTTTATTGTATAAAAAAAGAATATCCTAATATTTCATGGATGGATTTACTACAGTAAATTGTTAAAGAAATTCTTTAATAATATTCTAAAAAATTATATTAGCCAAATGTTTGAGGAAAGGTAAAAAGCTGATCGTACTCCAAGTACTCCAGCTGTTGATTGAAGCTTGCACAAGCCTAGGTTTCAAGAAAAGATCTGATAATACCAACGAAATATAATGTTCAAGATTGAAGCTTCAAAATATTACTCTGCTGGCATATAGAATTTTGTTTTTCGTTTTCAACTAGCATTTTTACGTATTCGAACTTTCTATTTACGTTTCAATTCATCTTTTTTTTTTTTTTTGAGAATGGAATTTTTATTTTATTGTTTAAAAAAAAGGATATTCTAATATTTTACATTTTCAATATTAGTGGATTGATTTACTATAGTAAATTTTTAAATGAATTTTCTAATAATATGTTAAAAAAATATTTGCCAAATGTTTGAGGAAAGGTAAAAAAAAAAAAAAAAAAAAAAAACTGATTGCAACGTTAAGTATTCCAGCTGTTGATTGAAGCTTGCACAAGCCTAGGTTTCAAAAAAAAAAAAAAAAAAAAAGATATAATACCACGAAACATAACGCTCAGAATTGAAGCTTCAAAAATATTACTCTGTTAGCATACAGATTTTTTATTTTATTGTTTAAAAAAGAATATCCTAATATTTCATAGATTGATTTAATATAGTAGATTTTTAAATGAATTACTTAATAATATGCTAAAAAAAAAAAATACGCTAGCCAAATGTTTGAGTAAAGGTTAAAAACTCAATTGTACATTGAGTACTCCAGCTGTTGATTGAAGCTTGTACAAGCCTAGGTTTTAAGAAAAGATCTAATAATACCACGAAACATAACACTCAAAACTGAAGCTTTAAAATATTACTCTGCTGGCATCTAGAATTTTGTTTTTCGTTTTTAACTGACATTTTTTTCTGGAACATTTTGCATTTTAATATATTCGAACACTTTATTTTCGTTTAATTTGTCCCTTTTTTTTCTTAGTATGGAAATTTTTTATTTTGTTGTTTAAAAAAAAAAGAATATTCTAATATTTCACATTTTAAATATTAGTGGATTATTTCTACAACTGTAAATTTTTTAAATGAATTAAAAATATGTAAAAAAAAAAAATATGTTGGCCAAATGTCTGAAGAAAGTTAAAATACTGATTGCAACGTTGAGTACTCCAGCTGTTGATTGAAGCTTGCACATGCCTAGGTTTCAAAGAAAAGATCTGATAATACCACGAAACATAACGCTCCAAACTGAAGCTTTACAAATTTCCGTTGGAAACAGACTGGGAAACGTGAAGCCGCCTGTGATTAAATATTGTTTTCGGCAATATGTTGCCAAGGGCCATTACGCCACCTCCGAGAAGATAATTGAAGAAAGAAAATATTAAGTTACAAGCACACGTGAAAACAAGAAATAATTGGGTGTGCTGTGGTGATAATTAAGTGGAAACTCGAGAAGAATGCGACTGACAACGAAATTAAAGTTTCCCAGAATTCGCGAAAAAGATAAGCGCGTGCAGAATTATTTAGATTGTTTACTAAGTTTAAGTTGGCAACAAATGGGACAGACTGTAATTTAAGCTTGGGAAGAGATATTTAAATAAGTTTTATTTTATTATACTTAACTCAATTAAAATAAAATTAATTCAATTTTTATATATGATTAAATATTTTAGAAAGAGTGTTTATTTAAACACACGAATAATATTTCTTTCCTTATTTATTGAATTCTTAAGTTAAAAAAAATTGTGTGATTTGATGTTGAGGGATTAGTGTGATTTAATGTTGAGTGATTAGTGTGATTTAATGCTGAGTGATTAGTGTGATTTGAGTTTATTTAAATGATGTTTATTTAAACATACGAAATATTTCCGTCCTTATTTATTGAATTTTTAAGTAAAAACAATTGTGCGATTTGATGTTCAGTGATTAGTATGATTTGATGTTGAGTGATTAATGTGATTTGAGTTTAGTAGGATTTAAACATCAAATTTTTAAACTAAACATTATTTGAACATACAAATAATATTTCTGTCCTTATTTATTGAATTCTAAACTGAAGAAAAAAATTTGTGTGCAAATTTAATTATTTTATTTTTAAATTTGTTAGTTGTCTACACTGGCAATTATATAGATCTCTTTAGATGCTTTACGTGTCTTTATTTTCTGGAACAAAGTTCTTTTTTTAATTATTATTATTATCCAATAATTCTTCATTTTATTTAAATTAGAGTTTGAAATAGAGATCTGTTGTTAATTTAGTAATGGATTAAGTCCAATTCGTTCCTTATATGAGTCATCAGATTTTTGTCCTTATTTTATATAAAATTATGGTGTTAAATTAGTATTAATGAAAATAAGGTGAAATTATTTGAACAATCATATTGTTTTTAAGAAGCTGAGGATTACATGATTGCATTGTTGCCAATAATATGAGTGAATTTTTTTCTGGATTCAAAATCTGGATCAACCAGTGGATTTAAGGTGCTTTTTGAAATATTTTTTATAAAAAAAAAATGTTGTTAATTTGATAATGGATTTAGCCCAATTCTTTCCTTTGTATGAGTCATCAAATTGTTTTCCTTATTTTTTATAAAATTATTATATTAAATTAGTATTAATGAAAATAAATTGAAATTATATTTCAACAATCATATTGTTTTCCAAGAGAAATGAAGGCTACATGATTGAATCGTTGTCATTAATGTCAGTGAATTTTATTTGGATTCTAACTAAATCAGTGGATTTATGTGATTAACAAAGAGTTTGAATTTTTTTATAGAGACCTGTTGTTAATTTAGTAATGGATTAAGTCCAATTTATCCCTTGTATGTGTTCTCATTTTTTTTTTTTTTTTTATTAATTAAAAATTATGAAAATTCGAAACATTAATCAAGGGATTTGTGATTAACAAGGTGTTTGTGTTTTTTTTAAAGAGACCTGTTATTAATTGGATTATTAATAACAGCCATATTAGACCTCAATTTAGTCCAATTCGATCCTTGTATGTGACATCAGTTTTTCTCCCTTGTTTTCTATAAAATTTTCTTAATGAAAGTAAGTTGAAATTATATTTCAATATTTATTTTTTATATACAAACAATCATATTGTTTCCAGGAGAGCTGAAAACTACATGATTGCATTAATGTGAGAGAATTTTATTTGGATTCTAATTTTCACATTAATCAGTGAATTTTATTTGGATTCTAATGTTGATCACATTAATCAGTGAATTTTATTTGGATTCTAACTCTGTAAGATCTCATTAATCAGTGAATTTTATTTGGATTCTAACTCTGTTAATCACATTAATCAGTGAATTTTATTTGGATTCTAACTCTGTTAGATCACATTAATCAGTGAATTTATGTGAAGAATAAACATTTTGAAATTTTTGTTATAAAGACCTGTAGTTAATTTAGTAAATATGGCATATGGCATGATTGTCATATGAATGAATATTCCCCGGATTAAAACTGTTTGTTAATCACATCAACCAGTGGGTTGATATGATTTTTTGGAAATTTTTTTATAGAGTTGATAATTTTATAATGGATTTAGTCCAATTATTTCCTTGTATAAGTCATCAGATTTTTTTTTTTTCCCTTATTTTCTATCAAATTATTGTTGATGAAAATAAGTTGAAATTATATTTCAACAATCATATTGTTTTCTAAGAGAAGCTGAGGACTACATGATGCAAGTCCAGGAAACAATCACACAAACTCATTTCCTTCTTATTCCTCATATTAACGATGCGAAAATGAGTTTTAAGTATGATTAATATCTCCAAATTAGGCATTTGGTCACTGAAAAACAAACGACGAAAGGGCAATTAAGGACATTCATTATTTCACACTTTCTCCCTTCCGTGCTTTAGTGCAATCAATTTGCTTTCCAAGGTTTGAATAGCATCAAGGTTGAATGGAGAAGCAACTCTGACGTCACGATGAAACCCTTGAAGAACTACTTGCATGCAGTTTCTTGGTAAAACGGAAAACTTGGCAGAGGAAATAATTAGTCTACGGAAACTCTATGCAAAGAGCTTTGATCGCGGTCATTCATCGTCGTGAATGTTTGAGACTTCGTTTAAAATTGTCTGGAAAATTTCCTGTTAGCCAAGAAACTTGCCCAGTTGTGAAACTGGAGTTTATAGTATGAATAATGCTTCGTATTTAGGAGACAATGAATTTCGCAAATATTCGTGAATGCGTGAGGAATTTGAATTTGGCGTTTCTATTGGCTTCTTTTGAATTTCGAAATGAGCTATTGTAATTGCTGTTTATAATATAAATAATGCCAAATATACTAAATTGCTTAGAAATTCTATTTAGAATTGTTTTTAATTGCTGGATTATTGAGGAACAATTGATGTTTTTCATATTTTGCAAATCTAATTTTTTATCGTGATTTTTATTTGAAATTAATTAAATGTAATTCGAAATGAGCTATTGTAATTGCTGTTTACTGTATAAATAATGATTTTGTGTATAATAAGACATATGCTAAATTGCTTAAAAAATCAATTTAAAAATTAGGTTTTGCTGGGTTATTGAGGAATTAATTGGTGTTTTTCATGTTTTGCAAAATGTGATTTTTTTTTTTTATCGTGATTTTATTTGAAATTAATTAAAGATAATTCGAAATGGGCCATTGTAATTGCTGTTTATTGAATAAATAATGCTTCGTGTGTAATAAAAATATGCTAAATTTCTTAAAAATCTATTTTAAATTGATTTTAATTGCTGGATTATTGAGGAATAATTGGTGTTTTTCATGTTCTGCAAATATAATTTTTTTATCGTCATTTTATTTGAAATTACTTAAAGATAATTTTTTGTTTCTTAATTGCCATGAATCATTAATAATATGAAAATATTTATATTTTAAAATATATTAAAATTAGAATTTGAAAGAAAATTAAAATATAGTATCTAAAATACCAGGAAACATTGACTCTCTCTCTCTCTCTCTCTCTTGCTGTCTTTTATACAAAATCGCTTAAGTTCATTTAAAAAATTTTAACATATAATTTATATTTATTGGCAACCATTTAGCAATGAAAATTGTCTTCCTTCGATGTGTTTTAATGAGAAGTGTATGAATATTTTAAAAGAATTCTGATGAATTTAATATTTCATATGGTACTACAATTAAATTATCCAATAAATTATTCAATTAAAAATAATTAATATTTAAAATAAAAACAAATATCAGAAATTGACAAAGTGCTTCAAAACATTTATTGGAAAAAAATAATTATTCATTTATGCATATTTTGCATAGGGTGGGGTGTCCCAAAATTCAAGCCAGATTAGACAGCTAATTTCTCATCAAAATGCAACTTTAGGCTTGGTGCTCGAGGGAAGTGAGTATAGTAAAATTTTTCTAAAACAAATCCTCTCGTACCCTTTATTAAAGTATTACTACTTGAGTG